>AWUE01019770.1:0-21723 GCA_001974825.2 Corchorus olitorius | reverse complement strand
CTGTCTTAGATTGAACGGAAATAAGATAAGTCGACGTTTATCTCTAAGGCGGGTTTCCGCTGAGAACGGAATAGTGTTCGTGCCCAAAGGATCTTCAAGACCTATCTTCTAGAGTTCGCTGCTTTTCCCAGGCCGGAGAAGGGCTTATACTGCTCGCCTATGTTTGGTTTGATATATTCATTTAGTACCAATATAAACTACAACTACACCAAAGCGTAAGGGCCGCTATAGAAGCTAGAAGTAGCCTTATAGCAATAGTAGTCGGCCTAACCAAAGCGTCACGACAACAAAAAATGACCCTTATGAATGGAATCTTAAGTAGGGGGGCTTAGCCCGCCCGCCTACCAATCAAAGAGGCTGAGAGTCAGCGTAAGCTCTTCGAGCTTTCTCCGCCAGAGCTTGAGAGCTGACCTTCATTCGCTTCGCGGGAGCCGCACGGCACATAGCTGGAAGTCAGAGGGCCCATACTACCGCCTAAACCTTCGCTCCGAGGGACCGTAGATCGGAAAGCGCCTTCTAAACCACCCCATTCATCCAAAAGAGAAGGGAAGGGGCCTATGTATTTGCATGATCCCTGTAGATTTTAGCCTATCTACACCCGGAGCCAACCCCCTATCGGTCCTGCCACCACGCCGCAGAACGAGAGCTCGTGTGGAACCTTTTATTTCTGGCGTAACTGCGGTGGAACGTAACAAAATATTAAGGTCGCGTAACATAAGGGCCGGAGGTACGGTAACCTCTGCCAAAATATGACACCCGAAGGGCCCGGAACGCACAATCCTATCCTATCCGAGTTTACCCCTTGCATGCACTTCGGACAGCCGACCGTAGCATCATAAGGAGTACCCCCTTTCGAGGTAAAAAAAGGTACGATAGATAGGAAGTTGGTTTTTCTCAACGTGGTGTATAGCACGAAAAACCTTTCGATACAAGATAGAGACGTTCTCACATAAAAGAACGAGAGCTGTTGAGAGGTTCCATAGGCAGCACTTTTGTACGTGATCGTAGTATGTCACGTCGTCTCGTCCCCGCTGCATTGAAGAGTACCTATGCACTATGTTCCGGTTCACTGATAAGGAAGATAGAGTTGGGGTGGGGTTCTACGATGTGATACTCAAGTATGACCCGGGGAGATAGATGCTAACTATGGGTAGGAAGCAGGAACCTTTATGTAAATAACTTCTGGGGGTTAAAGACCTCTTATACTACCATCGATCGACAGAGCGGAACGACCAGAAAAAGAAGTGAAGTTAGAAAGCCGTATGATAGGTGGTAACTATCTTGTACGGTTCGGGGGGTAATCGGCGTACTCCGATCAGTGGTTTGGGGATCTTTGGCTCTATCGAACATACAGGGAATTGGAGGTAGCATTCCACCGATGTTAAGTCATGGACTGGTTTCTTCAGCCCTTTTTCTATGTGTTGGTGTTCTATATGACCGACATAAGACTCGACTTGTTAGATATTACGGAGGTTTAGTGAGCACCATGCCGAATCTCTCTACCTATTTTCTTTTCTTTTACTTTGGCCAATATGAGTTCACCTGGTACTAGCAGCTTATCGGGGTAATTTCTCATCTTAGTAGGTAGCTTTCCAAAGAAATAGCTTAGTAGCCACATTAGCCGCGCTTGGGATGATTTTAGGCGCTGCGTATTCCCTTGGCTATATAATCGTGTGGTTTCTGGAAATTTAAAACCCGATTTCCTCCATAAATTCTCCGATTCAAATGGCAGAGAAGTCTCTATATTTATACCTTTTCTTATTGGAGGGGCGACCGTCCTTTGAACTACCAAAGAAAAAAGGGTAAACCAAAAGGGTAAACCAATGTGATCATGACGTTGTAGGTGCTTGCGATGGGACGGATGCGACTTCCCTTAGTTGGTTTGGGTGGCATAGCCCGTTGCATAAGTCCCCCCCTTATATTTTGATTTCTTTTTTTAGTCTTTAGGGAGAAAAAGCTTTACCTTACTAATAAAATAAGGCTCGCGCAGGGGCGTTCACTTTTTTTGGCTGAGCCCTATCATTCTGGGCGGGACTGAGAGAAAGAAAGGACGGAGGGCAACCATGCATGGTACTTCTCGACCGTGTCTCCGAGGGACAGTTGAACGAGCGACTCATGAATGCTACCGGGTTGGACGAGCCAATAACTCGAACGCGTTCGGTCTGTTTTTTGAGCAAGAATCACAGCGTTACCTTACCTTCACCATGATACGGACTCCAAGTTCTTATGGCAGAGCACGAGGAGATTTATCATCAATATGATTATGGGAATGGAAACCAGAAACACGACCGGGGCCTTCATAGTACAAAATAAGAAAACCATCAATAACAGTAACGTAAGCATGAGACTCTTTGGTAGTACCGGTGAACCAGATGGCCGCGGCGATGGAATCTGGGACGGAGGACTCGTAGTATCTCTCTAGATCTGGAAAAAGCGAAAGACCCCTAACGTAATTCGAATGGAGGCTGACCGCTGAGCCCGCTCTGGCCTCGTAGGGCGGGCCCTTGCGTTTGCGAGCTGGAGCTTCCATAGCTTATGACTAGAGCAATGAGAGGGGCCCCAGCAGAGAGAACAGTAAGAATAACGAGCGCTCCGCCCGTCAAGCGGGCGGCAGGAGCAGCGGGAAAGTGCTTGTGTTAGGCCAACAGCCCAGTGAACCGGGCGGGGTACTCGACTAAAGGGGGGCACACTGAGCAAGTACGATAAATTAGCCCCGCTCCGCTTTATTCAAGGCAAGGACCACTACGGGAGAAAAACCAAGGACCTATGGAAGTCAAGTCGGGGCTCGTACCCGGTCAATATTGGATCAAACAATATGGGAAAAGATCGTACAGTTCCCTACCGAGACAACAGAAACTCTCAACGGATCCTCCGCGCGCTGGGCATACCTCTTCTGTGCGCCTTTATCGTGACGGGAACAGAACAACAGGGAAAGACCCGGCCGATCTGACCAGGGCTCGAGGGCGAGCTTTATTTAAGAGAGAATGGGGGGAGTGAATCGAAAGGCAGGCTTCCGTTTCCGTTTTTGGTTTGGGGGCTTTCGGGCTCCTCTCGATCTTATTCGTAGTTGGGAAGGGGGAAGGAGTCTAAATCAATAGACATTAATGAACCATCATTGATGGACGTTGCACATGACACGATCAATTCGACTCAAGGCCTGGCGCCATTCCCGGACCTAGCAGCAGACGGGCGGGCCGGGCCTGAATTCAGACCAGACCAGACTCTTCTTTGTTTGAGCTGCTCCCACACACGCAGACCGGAAGATCTCAGTTGTCCTGGACTGGACAAGTACGTAGAGATCCTCGTGGGACCGGGGAGGGAGTCTCAATCGATCTTTTCTAGGATTCCTTATCACGCCACGCATGGAGATCTTTCCATTGATAGATTAAGGGAGAGGGCTCCCCCCTTGAACAGACTCTTAAAGGTTAGGTTACTACCTGCCTCTACAGAAGAGGTCTACTTTGTACCGCACGGAGGTCATATAGATCGAAACCCGGAGCGATAAGAACGAAAGCCCTACCCACAGCTACAACTACTGTCGCTTCAAAAGGCTTAGATTCTAAGGGCGCTACTGAAAGCCTTTGGTACTTCGGTAGGGCGAACAGCCCTTAAAACCAAAAAAAGGTTTGGAACCCTTACCCTATTTTTACATTTCATTCTCTATTCGGCCCGCGCCTCAAACAAAATGAGAAAAAAGGAGAGGCCTATTGATTCGAAGTCACTACGAAAGGGTCGGTCAATAGCATAGCTCTTTCTTTCAAATACGAGATGGGGCCCTTCTCAAAGATTTGATGGAATGGCCTAGCCCACCCAAGAGCGCTTATGTCATATAGGGAACTCATGGCTGGAAAGAATCCTTATGGTTTTGATATCCGGTAGGAATAATAAGATCAAAGTCCAGGTTGGTTTTTGAGCCTAGTGATAGGAGACTATCTAGCTTGGTTCGGAGAGCACTTGTTGGGTATTTTTTTGTTTCTAAATGTTACGGCCTAAATGCTGAACTATTGACCCTACTTGTTTGGATGGGTGTTCACCCCAAAGTGTTCCCGGACTGCATGCATACATCCGTAAGTAACTTAGTGCAACATGGCAAATTTCATTGATAGGAATCAGCAAAGAAAAGAAAAACGAGTCAACATCTTAATGTTTATTTGGGAGATTGTCCACGGGCTGAGGAGTGCCCACATGAGTTCGTTGAGGTGTCTACACAGGAATAAAAACCTCTTTTATATTCTTTCGACAGTTCGGATTGATCCACCTAAGTAGAACGAAAAGGAGGTCTTGTCAAAGCAAAGGTACCTGGGCACTTTATTGATCAAGATTCCCAAGCTCTCCCCTTTAGAAACCGGGGAAGTTAACTCTGTCTTTTCCTTTTCTTATGGATGAGGATAATTCAAAAGGGATTCCCCACCTTCACCCGCTTAAGACCCGTAAGAGCAAGAAGGTCTTAGTAAGGCTTTTGGGGGGTATCAATCGATTATCTCAACTCGCTATTTAGCTGTTGAAGGCGAACTCTCGATTCTATGACCTTTTATCATGCAACCTTTAGAGTGATATCAAGATATAGAACCTTTCCTATCCCACTTGTCTGCAACGTTTCTTAAGTGATATGCCGAAGTTAAATCAATCGATTCTCTCACCTGATCTGCCCATCTTCATTTCATGCCCGAACTGTAAGCAAGAAAGACTCAATCCCTTTATTAGGGTAGGGTTATGATGAAAACCCCGTCTTTTTTGAACGCGAGTCCCTTTCCGTACGAGAAGGGTCATCACGAATTAAGAGCTTCCGACTACTTGCTCAACAAAGAGGAATTACGAATTGCGTATCGAGGCTTTTTTGGGATTTGTCTTTCTTGGATATAGTAGCTTTATTTGCCCTTCTTTCCTTTCCTTATGGTCGCCTGACTAAAGAATGTTCACATTGTGAGTTAAGGGATGAATCAATCTCAAAAACAACATTCTGAACACGAGACTTCACTGCCAACTGAACTGCATCTCTAAGTTCTAAAGCTTCAAGACATAAAGCGCTGGATCCTTCAACTTTCTTTCCAATAGCCTCTATAACTTTCCCACTGTGATTTCTCACAACCCCACCAATTACAGATTTCTTAGTGTCATTACAAAAGGATCCGTACGTATTAAATTTCAACCAGCCCAACTCAGGTTTAATCGATCCATGATCATCCTGCTGGTCATTTTTGAGCACTTGTCTCTTATCAGCAATGAAATTGTCTAACTAAGATTCTACAATGGCTTTCTGGAGCCTATGAACTACCTGAAGAGGTTGTAATCTTTCTTCAGGAATAACTACCTCACATCTAACTTTCGAGATGGTACCGCATAGAAAAGCAATCTTAGTTAGCATCTGTCTCTCCCCATCCTGAGAATCTTCCAATTAGAATGAGAATTTGTATTTAATGGCACTTACAGGTCTGGGTATGTTTGGTTGAATTGTGAGATTTTGGAGAAATATGATAATCAAAATTACAAAAAATGTAATAAGAAATATGATAACCAAAATCACAAAAGATGTAAGATTATTGAATTAGTAGATAGTACTATACCTCTTTTGTGATCATTATAGGTTTTTCAGTAACTTTTTAGAAAAAAAAAATGGCAAATATTCATCGTTGATGAAAGTTTACTAATGTTATTAAAAAAAAAGGGATTGGTAAATACAATTTTAATAACTTTTATAGCATTTTTAGTAAATTTAAGTAATAAATTTTGTAACACATTATTGATGATAAAAGGTTACTAAAATTAATAAGATGTAAGGTTCTTTCAATCTAGTAGTACTATAATGTTTTCCATAACCTTTTAAGTAATTAATCTTAGATAAGAAAATCAGTACTGTACGTATCTTTATAGTGTAAGGTCATTAAATTAGTTGATAGTACAATATATTTTTTATGATTATTATAGCTTTTTCAATAACTTTTGAGGAAAAAAATGGTAAATCTTCACCATTGATGAAAGTTTACTAATGTTATTAAGAATGTAAGGATTGATCAATACAATTTTAAAAACTTTTATAGCTTTTTTAGTAGATTACTCAAGTAATTAAATTGGTAACTTTCATTATTGATCATAAAAAGTTACTAAAATTAATAAGGATGTAAGATGACTTTTTTTTGCTACAAAAGTACCAGAAAGTAAAAGAGATGACAGTAACTACGGCCTCAAGATGCCAACCCCGATCCGGTCTTCAATAAGGATGTAAGATGACTTGAATCTAGATAGTACTATAATGTTTTTCGACAAAAAAAAAACTAAGAATGTAAGGATTGGTAAATACAATTTTAATAAATTTTTTAGACTTTTCAGTAGATTACTTAAGTAATTAAATTGGTAACCTTCATTATTGATTATAAAAAGTTACTAAAATTAATAAGGATGTAAGATTATTTGAATCTAGATAGTACTATAATATTTTCATAACTTTTATAACCTTTTAATTAAGTAATCTTAGATAAGAAAATTAATCAACGATCAATATTACTAATAATGTAAGGTTATTAAAAATAGTAGACTGTAAAATACCTTTTTGGAATTTGGATAACCAATACAAGTTTTTTAGTAATTTTAGGTAAGAGAATTGATAACCATTTTATTACTTAAGTTACTAAGGATTTAAGGTTACTTAATTTTTATTGATAGCATCGTAGCCTTTTTAATAACCTCTAAAGGTTTTTTTTGGGGTTACTCATATAAGAAAATCGGTATTAATTACTTACTAAAGATGTAAGATATCAATTAAGGTTATTAAATTTGTTGATAGCATCATGCCTCGGCCCTAAAACGTCTTTTTTAGGCATCTAATAAAAAAACATGTCACTCGATAAGCCTCGGTCCGAAAACGTGTTTTTTATGCATCTAATAAAGAACATGTCACTCGATATTTGATTAATAATACTATCTATGTAACAACACTGGATTAATTCTAACTAAATTTATCTAATTAAATATAAAAGTAATAATAAAATGCAATAGATGTAACATAAAATCAATAAAAAATATTGTAAGTTTCTTTACAACTTTGCCTTAATTGATGTTAAAAAATTTCGAAAGATTTAATTTGAGGTGAAAACGAATTAATTTTGCAAAGAATATGAAATCCAAAAATAGAAGAAGAAAGGAAAATCGAGCTTTCTATATTCCAAAAACGAAACTTCCTGCATTTAATTAAAAATAAAAAGTTGATTCTCATCCATTTCAAGAGCTTCATAGTTTGAAATTTTAGATAAGTTTCAATTGTTAAACGAATAAATTTTCCTACTTATCATGAATATTGATGAGAAGTTCTTCAAAAAAGGGTTTAGAAGAGAAAGAAAATAAGATGAAAAGAGGAAGGAAACAACTTTAAAAGTATTTATTATTCCCTCCCCATTATGGATTAATTAGGATTAAGTGATTTTAATGGGATTTTTTTTTGTACAAGTTAGAATATAGTAGTAGCATACAAAACTTATTTGATAGCGAATATTATAGTTATTTTGATATAATCTTAAATAGTTTTAAGTAAGAAAATTCATAACCTTTTTTTTTTATATAAAAAGTTACTAAAATCATCCAAGAGCACAATTAGGTTTTGTAGAGAGCATTATAGCTATTTTAATACCTTTTATAATTTTTTTAGTAATTTTAGATTACAAGATTAATAACATTCATAATTGACGAAAATTATTAATTAAAAGTAATAAAAACATAAGGTTACTGAATTTGTTGATAGGACTATAGCTTCTTTTTTTTTTTATAATCTTCGAAACTTTTTTTACTAATCTTAGATATGAAAATTATACTCCTCATTAAATTGATAAAATGCTACAAAATTTATTAAAGATGTTAGGTTACTAAATTACCTTATACTATAAAATTTTTTTTAACCTTTATAACTTTTTTAACAACTTTAAAGAAGAACATTGGCAAATGCTATTATTGATGAAAGGCTACTAAAATTACTAACAGTATAAGGTTAATTACTGAATTTATTGATAACATTTAAAAACCTTTGAAAACTTAAATAGCTTTTTAATGAACATTTGATGAGGAAATTGATATTATTCTTATTCTTTTTTTTTTTTCATCAGAGATTGATAACCTTCTTAATTGATTAATGTTTAACTTTCGTTCTTAATAGCCTGTAGTTTCTGTCACGCCCCGACCCGAAAGTCGAGCACGGACAACCGCCGTGTCACCTTGAAACACGTGCCGGCCGGTCATGCGTTCCGAGGTTCCACGAAGCGACGATATCAGATCAAAAACAACAAGAAACAGGGATTTGAGTATAAATCTTAAATACTGTAGTTTTTAAATCAGAGTAAAAGCGGAATAGTCAAAACCGATAATAACAATGAAAGTGTTCCATCATTCGAAAACAAATTTAAATCCAAATAATAAGATAAGACAAGAAATAATAATAAGCACGACACTAGGATGACAATGAGCAGACACAATGCCAATGGGACCCGTTATGTAGTGAGAAGTACCTCTAAGAGCGATGATAACAGCCTACGCCACCGACTCGACCGAGGAAACGCAAAGTTTTAACTAACCTGAAAAACAAGGATTTGAAAGGGTGAGTATTCCTAAGAATACTCCGTGAGTGCAGAGAGCTAACTAACATCGCATTAAGATTGAAGTGCATGGCCAATCTAAACACATAATTTCAAATCAAGATGTGAGATTCCATTGGGGCTCTTTAGTCATTTACAAAACTAAAGATTATCAAAATGATAATATCAAACTCAAGCCATTTCAAAACAAATACATATACGTCAAAATTATATTTCGTACGTTAATATAACATGTCAGAAACAGCAGAAAAATGTACATTTGAAACCATGGCCCCAATTTGTATAAAACAAATAATCATCAATTAAACACATGCATTCGTGTGAAAAAAAAACAATCATTTCTATCAAATCAATTATGGCCTGTCGAATTAGAAATCTAAGTAAATATCATAATTATCTTTACCCTTAAAACATGCATGTACATACAATATGATGTTAAGCCAAACTTTAAGTTGAAAATAAACCCATCAAATGAGCGGCTAAAATGCAAAGCTATAAATCCAAGTTCTGCTTTAGAAATGGTTTCCATCAAAACATATCCTTTTATAAACAAATGGGCTGCCAATAAAACCTATCCAGAGTGACCTTGGCCCGAGTCAACCTCTGGAACCGTCAGGGGCATTTTTGTCATCATCAAATAATCAGTAAAAATGTCATTTTCTTACTTTTCCAAATACAAGCCCGTTCCCTGACGTTGGCTTGGGTCCGGTACTGCGTGGTGGCCGCAGCACACCCAATTTAGCTCCCCCATGCACATGCCGAATCGGTATATAAATATGGCATGTCGGGCCTGGAGCGACGAACCATGAGGATCCATAACATAATAACCATGGTTCGCCTAACATATACAACTACTAGCTAGTATACCACCAAATTAGACACACGTACTCCCTAGACTGCGTCGAGTCTACGAGTCCCCGCATGCTTTCCAACAAGTTCTTAAATTAAAACTCATATTCAGTAATTAATATCATCAGAAGCAGTATTATAACATCCATTCAAAACCATTTTCATAAGTATATGGCAAACATAATCATTTATAAAATATTTAGTCTCGCAAATAAAACGGTTGACTTATTCCATTTCAAATAACCAAATCAATTCAACAACATAACCCGATATCAAATATCAAACGGATCAAATCATGCAACAGGCCATCATGAGATTTCACCATGCACTTAAAACCATTTAATAAAGCCTTAATAAACCATGCTCTTAAAAACAATATTTATAAAACATGAGAGCATTTTTCAAAGCATTTTTCTTAATGAAATGAAGATAGCTACTAAGCACTCACAATTCGGGAGGTTCGTATACTCCCGTTAATTTCCTTGCGGTCGTAGCGATGTACTTAACCCCCTTTCAATTTGAATCCTAAACATTTAGGAGTACGAGATAATTAGAACAAATAACGACATTAAAGTTCTAGACAACTCTATTTTACAACAAAAACCTAGCGTGGCGTCACATCGGAAAAACAGTCACATCTTGCTCGATTCTTTACCAAATCATACGAAACCAAATCCATTTGAAAGACAATTTATTATACTAAAATTTATTCCAAGAAACCATCCTCAAATTCCTCCTCCATCATAATCAAATTTCAGGTCAATTCCAAAATATTTTTAAAGTATACTGTTTTTAGGGGAAAACTGTGCAGCTATAGAAACGACCCTTTTTCTCTGTCTTAGACTTAAAATCTCAACTCGATTCCTTCTACAAAGTTGTAGAGGACTCAAAACCCTACAATTTGGGCACAATAATGACTTAATTTGGATTTATGAAGACAGAGTTATGACCCTCGAAAATTGCTTCCAGAATGAACTAATACACATATTTCTAGCATTTCCAGATTTGCGATGCAGAGGGAAAATGACCATAACTCAATCAATACTTAACCAAATCAGGCAAAACCAAAACCAAATGAAAGATAACTCATTAAGCTAAAAGTTATTACAAGAAACCAACATCAAATTCGCACTATAACCATGTCAAATTTGACTTTAAAGTTAGTTTTCCAGTTTTGAACCTTAATTCACTGACATTAACTTCAGAACCTTATAACTCCCAATCCAAGCAAAATTAGCAAAAACGTTATTTCACAAATGTTGATCTAAATTCAATTTTCTACAAGACTGGAAAATTTCATAATTTTTCGATATCATTTTCTACTACAAAGGACATTAAAACAGAATGCAAAAATATGATTCCCAACACAAAACATTTACCAAACACTTAGCTCTTAAACTCTCTTAGACCCTAATCAAACAAAGTCATAACCTACTACCAAAATTACCATTCTTGTATTATATATAGCAAGCTGTCAACACCATAAATCATTATTTCAATTCCTAATAACATCATCAATGGCAATTGCTTCAACATATAAACAACCTACCATCTCATTACTCGTTTTTGCTCTTATTAACAACTTACCAGCTTCAATATCCAACTCTTCCTAAAGTTTAGTGTAATTTAATAAATCCCAACTAGCAAGAACTTGCTACAAAACACCTAAATACAAATGTATGGCAGCTGTATATAGTTCATAAATTCACCCAAAAATGCAACAATACCCCATGAATCAAAAATGGAGTACTTACTATATATTTATGCGCTGCAAAACCCATAACTCTCTTAGTTAAACATTTAGCTCCCCAGCTCATTTATTAAAATTGATACAAGGGTAAGTTTAGTTAGGATGTGGGCTTCATAGATTCTTGTGTGCATGTGAGAAAATAAGGAAGTTTGAGAAGAATGAGAGGGAATTCAAGGGCAGCTTCAGTCCCAACATGAAACAAAATGGCTTAAAGAGAAAAAAAGTAGAGGAAATTAAGTGGAGGAGGTCAAGGGCTCATGATCTACATGATTGCATGTTGTATTCTAAGAAGTTTCAGTAGATAAATAGAGAGAGAGAGCATCTATGCAAGCAGCCATGGAAGAAACTATTTGGAGGGGACCCGTTTGTAAGGAGAAGACAACCCAAAATAAATAGAATATAGGTCTTGCATAAATAGCAAATGGGCCGGTTAAAGTAACTAGCATTAATAAATTACAAACATAATGGTTGGGCTTCTTGATGGACATGTTAAATTACTAAATATAACTATTAATTCTTGTTCTAACTCTCATTAGCCCAATTTCCTTTCTAAGTTTCTTGACTTGAAAATATATAATACAAGGACAATTAAAATAATTTCTATCAAAACTTATTCTAAAAATTTCAATTTCCCTTTTGCAAAGTTCCTCAACTACATCCGTTCCTTAAATACAAATTGTTTTAAGACTTGAAAAAATCAAACCATATTCATCTAATTTTGTTGTAATGTAACAGTTTCTTTAGTAAATTCAAATAAGAAAATTGATAACCTTCCTTCATTATTGAGATAAGCATAATTGTATAATAATTTAAGTTTTTTTTTCCCGTTCAATGAGATTAATTATTTCAAATCTCTGTAAACTAAATGACCAGATTTTGATGATTAATTAATCAAAATTTATGAAAATGAAAAGTACGCATGTGTGGAATATATGATTTATCAATTATTAACATACGTGCAGCGCACGTGCTTTAACTAGTATATATATATATATATATATATATTTACTATACTGGTCGGCCCCCCAATAAAAAATTTTCGGTTCCTATGCGAAGAACTGAATTAAAACCCTAAACTACCAATCATCTAACGACAACACAAGTGTTTGGCTCGAGATAAAATCAGGTGTGGAATACAAAGAAGCAATTAAAGCTTTGAAACTAATAATGAAAAGACATTGGTAATGAGAGTAAGAAATACTGAATTAGAACCAGCAAGGTAAGTGTTTGGTTGAAGAGAAAATTCCTTAGGAAAAATATGGAAAACAGGGGCAGATCTTGATATGTAGTTTAGGCGGGGCCAATCAAAAATTCCCTTGATAGAATTTCAATTTGGGGGGCCAATATGAAATTTTTAGTATAGATCATTAACAAAAACATAGAAATAAAAGAACAATTAGCAAAATTATATGTACTAATAATGGTTTTTCAAAAATTTTAGGGGGGCCATGATCTTGATATGTAGTTTAGGGGGGCCAATCAAAAATTCCCTTGATAGAATTTCAATTTGGGGGAGCCAATATGAAATTTTTAGTATAGATCATTAACAAAAACATAGAAATAAAAGAACAATTAGCAAAATTATATGTACTAATAATGGTTTTTCAAAACTTTTAGGGGGGCCATGGCCCACTCAACACCACACATAGATCCGCCCCCGATGGAAAATGAAAAAAGTGAGACGATGCTAAAAGTAGTTCTTTTTTTTTTTCCTTAAAAAAACGAGCGGGAAAATGGAAAGAGAAAGGCAGAGAGAGACATAAAATTTATGGGCCTAGCTATATTCAGTCCAAAGTGCTAGCACAGACTGACCCAATTCCTTAAATCCTTATTTTGGGCCTGCAAATGTTTTCGGCCATAAAAATGCCCTAAATTGCTACATATAATTTTTTTAGAGAAATTAATACATACAAGAAGGGCAGCCCACACTTGCGCTGTGGGCATCTTTAGATTTGGTTCGTAATTGTTGAACGTATTAAGTTGTTTCTAGTAGATATATATTGCATCATTGTTCTTTTATTTTTCAATTCATGTAAAGTTGTAAATACTTCTGGAAATAATTTGTCATTTATATAAATGAGTTAATTCTATGCAGTGAAGGAGTAGTAGAAAAGTTGTATCTATAAATTTAATCTACTCACATTGCAATGAGAATTGGTGATATTGTAGGAAATTATAGTTGACATAATTTCATAAATCAAAAGTAACTATTTCCTGAGTTCATATAAATTATGTCCTTTCTTATAAATATACTCTCTAATTCTAAAGGCAAATAACTTAAACATCAAAATTAAAACTAAAAGAGATAAACATATCCTCTAATTCAAAACGCTATGCTTTCCATTTCTTCAATACCTTGGTGGTTTGTTGAGTCAACCTGTTGGATTTTTCTTAAGATTGTTAGAAGTTGTAAAAGTAAATTAAATTAACACATCTGAATGTTCATATTGTGTACCTCTCATTTAGTAACGACTTTCTAAACTTTCAGTAAGTTGATCACGATCTCATTCTCGGTGTGCACTATTTGTTGGAAAGAGGGATTTCTGAGATTTGAGAAGAGCCATGTCACGCCCCGACTCGGAATCGAGCACGGACAACCGCCACAATACATCGTAATACGTGCCGCGCGTCACACACACACGAGGTCTCGCGAAGCATCAGTATCAAGGCCAAAACAAAACAACAATAAACAGTTCAAAAGTAAATAAGATGTAAAACATAGTTCCAAAATCCAAACATTAACATTAGAGCCTCAGGCTCAAATCCAAAGAAATGAACATTTAAGTTAAGAATTTTCCTCTCAGCAGAAGCATGATCAAGCATTACCAACAAAGTCAAATCCAAGAGGAAATAAAAGAAAATAACGGATAGATTACAGCTGCCAGTGGAACCCATACGTAGTGAGTAGTACCTCTACGGAGAAAACTGGTCTCCTAAGCCACCGACTCGTCACAACAAGGAGAACTCGAATCTAAGACCCTGAAATCACAACAACAATAGCGGGTGAGTACAAAATATGTACCCAGTGAGTGAGCCACCCTCAAAAGAGAACCTGAAGAGGGTGGGGTGCACTCACGACCAAAACAATTTATAAAGCCAGTTTATAAAATAAACAATCGGTAAAATCAAACCCATGTGTCAAAATCCAGTTCTCGGTTTAAAACCATGCAAGAGGGCTGCCATCAAATCATATCCGAAGTGACCTTGGCCCAAGTCAACTTCCGGAACCGTCAGGGGCATTTTCATCATATCATGTTATAAATACAAACCATGCCCGTCCCCCTGACGTTGGCCTGGGTCCGGCATTGCGTGGTGGCCGCAACACACGCAGTTTGGCTCTCCCATGCACACGCCAACGGCTAGCTTGCGTGTCGGGCCTTGAACCGACGGACCATGTGGATCCATAACACAATAACCATGGTCCGCCTAATACGTCTTAGTACTAGCTAGTAAGCCACCAAAACAAGCCATACGTACTCCCTGGATTGCGTCCAATCCACGAGTCCCCGTATGCTTTTCAATTGCTCAAAATCGTTTTAAGGTTTGCTCATGCAGCCAAAAATAGTTTAATAAAAATCATTTATAAAACACGTAAATAAAACAGTAATAAAAACAGTTTCCTCAACGGGTTCTCCGTTGAAGGAAGCCCACTCACAGTTTGGGGTCTCGTATACCCCCAAGATCCGTCCTCTGTGAGCCAAATCAAGCGTCCCGTCCGGCGTCTCTGTCGCCTAGTGGAGGGAACCAAAAATCAAAGTCATTAGAATTAAAACTCAATTAAAACAATGCTAATAAAGATAAAAATAAAATTAGAAATCCAAAAACTCATAAACGTGCCCAACTAAGGCTTAATTTAACTTCGCAATAGTTCTAAGAGATTAAAGACTCTTTATGTGACTAAATCGGCATTTTCCAGCACTTAGGGGTAAAATCGTAATTATGACCATTCATAAAGGCCGACTATTTCTTTACGAAGTCACTAAGTCATCTCCCTTATTTTAACGGTACAATTCGTATGCTTAAGTGGTCAATTAAACTTCTAGGGGCAAAATAGTAATTTTACCCACTAAGGGTAAGATGGTAATTTCACTCGTATTAACCCGCAACTATGCTTAAATAATCAATTTTGGACATCCGGGGCAATATAGTCATTTTGGGGTCCGACTTAAGCTTAGGGGTAAACTTGTTGTTGTTTTTTTTTGGGTCGGACCGGGTCGAACCGGTTCGGTCCGACCAAACCGGTTCGGACCAGCCGAGCCGGATGGCCGAGCCGCAGCAGGCCACGCAGGCCCGCGCGGCATGGGCTGCCAGCGCAGGCCAGACTGTCCTGGTGGCTAGCCAGCCACCGCTGGCAGCCTTGGGCCGGCCGGAATCTGGAATTTTCCAGATTCCGGCGACCCGAAAAATTAAATTAAATTTTTTTTTATAAAATTTCAGCCCCCAAATGTCATTTTTACACCCATTCTCATCCAAAAATTTCATCATAACAATGCCCAATTCATTCCAATATCAATACTAACTTCAAAATCAACATCAACCACAATTAATCCACATAAATCCCTTACCCAAAGATTCAAAATTGTTCTTAACTCACCCAAATCTCCAAAATGCAAAATAGCTCCAACAATTCCTACAACCATACCAAATTAGAAAAAAATTAGGTGATGATTTGTGTGGAGAAAGAGAGTTGTTTGAAAAAAATATTGTGTTCATAAAGTTAGAAAAAAATTGAAGGAAGAAGATGAAGTACGGTGGTGGGGGAGGTTTTTTGGGCCTTTATATAGTTAGGGTCATAATGACGATTTTGCCCCCTCCCTTATCCTAACCACTCTTTTAAATCCTCTTGTTTATCATTCTCATCAATTTGGTCCTCAAATCAATTCCTTTATCAAATTCTTCAACTTTAATTAATTAAAAATAAAATAACTTAAACTCAAAAATTCCCACTTAAATTCTTAATTTTAATACTCCTAATTTTCTAATTAAATCATGGTATTACAATTCTCCCCTCCTTAAATGAATTTCGTCCGCGAAATTATGAATGAACATACCTTAATAATCGAAAAGGTACGGATATTGCTTGCGCATTGCTTCCTCAGGCTCCCAAGTCATTTCTTCAACGGTTTGACTCCTCCAAAGAACTTTCACAATTGGAACATGCTTATTTCGAAGGTTCTTCATTTGCCGATCCAAAATTCCAACCGGTTGCACTTCAAAATTCAACTTTTCATCCAGCTCAACCGGAAAATCTTGTAATATATGAGATGGATCCGGAACATACTTTCTCAACATAGACACATGGAATACATCGTGAATTCGCCCAAGTTCTGAGGGCAAGTTCAGTCTGTAAGCCATTGGACCAATCCGCTCTACAATCTCAAATGGTCCAATATAACGAGGAGCGAGTTTTCCGCCTTTACGAAACCGGATCACGCCTTTCCATGGGGAGACTTTTAAGAAAACTGCATCACCAACTTTAAACGCAAGATCTCTTCGTCTGTGATCGGCGTAACTCTTTTGCCGATCTTGTGTTACTTTAAGGCGGTCTCTAA
Source organism: Corchorus olitorius (assembly GCA_001974825.2). Classification (NCBI taxonomy): domain Eukaryota; kingdom Viridiplantae; phylum Streptophyta; class Magnoliopsida; order Malvales; family Malvaceae; genus Corchorus; species Corchorus olitorius. Next base: position 4,996 of record AWUE01019770.1, on the reverse strand, counting down.
TCATCTTCACCTTCTCAACCATATCATCAATCAACTCAACATTAAACAACTTCCGTTCTCCCACTTCATTCCAACACACAGGAGTTCTACATTTCCGCCCATAAAGTGCTTCATAAGGAGCCATGTTAATACTAACTTGATAGCTATTGTTGTAAGCAAACTTCCGCTAAACGCCACTATAGTTGTCCCCAACTACCTTGGAACTCCAATATACAAGCCCGAAGCATATCTTCCAGTGTCTGAATAGTCCTTTCAGACTGACCATCAGTTTGGGGATGAAAAGCAGTGCTAAATTTTAGCCTCGTCCCCATTGCGTTTTGTAACTTAGGCCAAAATCGAGATGTAAATCTGGGATCTCGATCCGACACTATAGAAACAGGTACACCATGAAGTCTCAAGATTTCTGCAACATAGAGTTTTGCTAGCCTTTCAATAGAAAGAGTGTTTTTGACAGGAAGAAAATGTGCAGACTTGGTGAGTCGATCAACAATCACCCAAATGGCATCGTGCCCATGGCGAGTTCTTGGCAACCCAACAATGAAATCCATGGTGATATGCTCCCACTTCCATTCCGGTATTGGCAATGGTTGTAGGGTTCTAGCAGGTTTTTGATGTTCTGCCTTTACTTGTTGGCACACCAAGCACCGGGCCACAAATTCTGCAGTATCTCTTTTTCATGCCCGGCCACCAATAGCTTTCTCGGATTGTCCGATACATTTTAGTGCTTCCCGGATGCAAAGCATAAGCTGAAGAATGAGCCTCCTCTAAAACTGCCCGTTTTCAATTCTGCATTGTCCGGTACACACACTCTACCAAGCTTCTGTAAAATCCCATCATCTCGGAGAGAATATTCACTAGGCATCCCCAAGTACAATTTTCTCCAACTCTGCACTTATCTTCTCATCCACTTCTTGTGACTCCCTAATTTGATCCACCAAAGTTGGTCGAACCTCAAATCTAGCTAGGAGAGTTCCTTCATACCCGTCAATAAGATGTGCTCCCGCAGAGCGAATTCCGACAAGTTGAGGTAGGTAAGAAGTGATCCTAGCCATGGTGGTGGATGATTTCCGACTCAAAGCATTTGCCACAACATTTGCCTTCCCAGGATGGTAGTCGATAATAAGATCATAATCTTTGATCAACTCTAACCATCTTCTTTGCCTCATATTCAATTCTTTCTGGGTCATCAAGTACTTTAGACTCTTGTGATCAGTGAAAATTCGACATACTTCCCCATACAGATAATGTCTCCAAATTTTCAAAGCAAACACCACAGCGGCCAACTCCAAATCGTGCGTGGGATAGTTCTCCTCATGCTTCTTCAACTGACGAGATGCATAAGCAATCACTTTATCATCTTGCATAAGTACACACCCCAAGCCTTGCTGAGATGCATCACTATAAACTACATAACCTACACCGCTAGTGGGAAGTGTCAAAATTGGTGCAGACACTAACCGTTGCTTGAGCTCCTGAAAACTCTGCTCACATTTATCATCCCATTCAAAAGGTACTCCCTTCCGAGTCAATCGTGTAAGCGGAGCAGCAATCAACGAAAAGCCCTTCACAAACCGCCGGTAATACCCTGCTAAACCAAGGAAACTTCTAATTTCCGTAACAGTCCTCGGACTCTCCCAATTCAAAATAGCCTCTATCTTAGTCGGGTCAACACATATTCCATCTTTGGAAACAATATGCCCTAGGAAACTCACTTGAGTGAGCCAAAACTCACACTTGGATAACTTCGCATATAATCGATGTTCTCGCAAGGTTTAAAGAACTATGCGAATGTGTCGGGCATGCTCATTCACATCTGTAGAATAGATCAAAATATCATCAATAAACACAATCACAAACTTGTCTAGATACGGATGAAAAATTCGGTTCATCAAATCCATGAAAGCAGCTGGGGCATTAGTCAGACCGAATGACATCACCATAAATTCATAATGTCCGTATCTAGTTCGGAAAGCCGTCTTTTCAACATCCCCTGGGCGAATCTTCAACTGATGATAACCCAACCTTAAATCAATCTTTGAGAACACTCCGGCACCCCGAAGTTGGTCAAACAAATCATCAATTCTCGGCAATGGGTACTTATTCTTAATGGTTACCCGGTTCAATTGCCGATAGTCCACACACAAGCGCAAACTCCCATCCTTCTTCTCGACAAATAATACCGGGGCTCCCCAAGGAGAAGTACTTGGTCTAATGAATCCCTTATCCAACAATTCTTTCAACTGTAGCTTCAATTCCCTCAGCTCAGCAGGTGCCATTCTATATGGTGGAATAGAGATTGGGTTTGTGCTAGGCACTACATCAATGGCAAAATCAAATTCTCTATCTGGAGGCGAACCCGGCAACTCTTCCGGAAACACATCGGAGAACTCATTAACCACCGGAATATTACTACAATCCTCACTAGTCTGAGACAAATCTTTCACGTGGGCTAGAAAAGTCAAACACCCCTTAGTAATTAATTTTCTAGCCTTGACAACAAAAATGAGGCGAGTTCTCAGAGCATCTAACTCACCTTGAAATTTAATCACCGGAAAGTCGGGTTTCTTCAACATCATGGTCTTGGTTTCACAGTCAATCTGAGCCCCATGCTTATTCAACCAATCCATACCCAAAATCACATCAAAGTCATAGATTTCCAATGGAATCAGATCTGCTTCAAACACCATATGTCCCACCAATAAAGCACATTCTCTGTACACTTCAGTCTTTAACAAGCTTTCCCCAAAGGGTGTTTGGACAATCAATTCCGGGAATAACGGGGACAGTGGTATATCCGCATACTGAGCGAACCCATAGCTTACATATGAGTGCTCCGCCCCAGTATCAATCAAAGCTCTTGCATAATTCCGGAACAATATAACGGTACCTAAGGGTTAAGCATGACATACGATTTAACTAAATTGACATTTACTACTAACGAGAAGGGAAAATAAAATAGTTTAATGAAAATATAATTATCACAAACAACAAATTAAAGACTCACCCGTAATGGAATTCGGGTTAGTCCTGAGCAGCTTCTCGAGTCATAGTGTACAGTCGGGTCTGAACCCTATCCCGCGTGTTGAACCCCGATTCAGAGGCTTCTCTTCCGGAAGCTATGTGGGCAGCAGTAGTATAAGGACCAGTATTGAAGTTCCTGCCACCCCTACTTGCTTGAGTCTGTGTGCCCTGCAAATACGGGCAATCCCTACGAAGGTGATCCCGACTACCGCACTGAAAACACTTAGCAGGTAACGGGCCAGGCCCATCGTGGTCGTTGCGGCAATTCCTACAAACACTACCTCTCCTTGAAGACTGATTATTAGAATTAGTCCCCTTGGCAGGTTTGCCAAACCGCGATGCCTGGGGAGAACCAACAGAGCTACCATGTGAGCCCCCATCCGATGAGCCTGAACTACGGCTCTTTTTTGAAAAAGGCTCAAACGAAGAGTCTGAGTCCTGTCTTTTGCCTTTCCCCTTAAAGAATCTACCAAAGAACCCCGATTTCTGTTTTGTCTTACGAGTTGCTTGTGACACTAGTTCTGCTTGCTTTGCTGTATCTACTAGATGACTATATGGCACAGTTCTTGTCGTATCTGTGATCAGGGAAGATATTGAAGACTGCAAATCTAAAGCCAAGCCATTCGCAAATCGAGCACACAATAAGTCTTCATTCGCTCCCGGCATGTGTTTAAACAACCTCCTCAATTTGTTATCATACTCACTAACCGACATATCTCCTTGTTTTAATGCCAAGAATTCACCAGAGATGCGTCCCTTTTCGAACTTGGAGTAATACTCTTTATTGAACTCTGATAAGAAATTCTCCCAAGTTACCGGACCGCCTACTCGATCTTTCACACTAACCCACCAAGCCTTGGCATCTTCATCCAATAATCTGGATGCGATCTTTACTCGATCAGAATCTTCAAGTTCCATATCATCAAAGGCATCAATAACAGAATCCAACCAATCTTTAGCCGTAATAGCATCCTTTTTGCCCAAAAAGGTAGTAACTCCCAAATTCCTCACTTCCTTTAGTTTCTTAGAAAGGGGAGGAGGACCACCATAAACAGGAGGCGGAGGCGGAACATATTGTCCTTGGCCAACTGGTGGTTGGGCCGCTTCATATTGTGGAATTTGGGTCTCAAATCTTTGACGCCAATCCATAAACGCCTCATATGGAGAACAAGGTGGAGGTGGCACCTGTTGCCATTGTGGTGGAAGAGGTGGGTCAACATTTAAATTCTCATTAGTGGGACTAGAGTGCACGGAGGACTCTTCCTCGGCATCCTCGGGCAACCGGTGAGGAAGCCTTTGTAACGGGGGACGCCCTCGATCGAGACCCCGTCCGGGAGCTCTTCTTGGTGGCATATCACTCTACAAAAGATCAAATTGTTTAGATGATGAAATTATGATTATAGATTAATCAAAAAGAACTCCCTAGACTCACTACGGTTCCACTGGACTTGTACTTTTGCAGGAAAGAGTAGTAAAAATCAATGAGCTCTGATACCAACAAAATTGTCACGCCTCGACTCGGAATCGAGCACGGACAACCGCCACGATACCTCGTAATACGTGCCACGTGTCACACGCACACGAGGTCTCGCGAAGCGTCAATATCAAGGCCAAAACAAAACAACAATAAACAGTTCAAAAGTAAATAAGATGTAAAACATAGTTCCAAAATCCAAACATTAACATTAGAGCCTCAGGCTCAAATCCAAAGAAATGAACATTTAAGTCAAGAATTTTCCTCTCAGCGGAAGCATGATCAAGCATTACCAACAAAGTCAAATCAAAAAGGAAATAAAAGAAAATAACGGATAGATTACAGCTGCCAGTGGAACCCATACGTAGTGAGTAGTACCTCTACGGAGAAAACTGGTCTCCTAAGCCACCGACTCGTCACAACAAGGAGAACTCGAATCTAAGACCCTGAAATCACAACAACAATAGCGGGTGAGTACAAAATATGTACCCAGTGAGTGAG
>AWUE01019769.1:0-42786 GCA_001974825.2 Corchorus olitorius | reverse complement strand
ATCAAGCGTCCCGTCCGGCGTCTCTGTCGCCTAGTGGAGGGAACCAAAAATCAAAGTCATTAGAATTAAAACTCAATTAAAACAATGCTAATAAAGATAAAAATAAAATTAGAAATCCAAAAACTCATAAACGTGCCCAACTAAGGCTTAATTTAACTTCGGAATAGTTCTAAGAGTTTAAAGACTCTTTCTGTGACTAAATCGGCATTTTCCAGCACTTAGGGGTAAAATCGTAATTATGACCATTCATAAAGGCCGACTATTTCTTTACGAAGTCACTAAGTCAGCTCCCTTATTTTAACGGTACAATTCGTATGCTTAAGTGGTCAATTAAACTTCTAGGGGCAAAATAGTAATTTTATCCACTAAGGGTAAGATGGTAATTTCACTCGTATTAACCAGCAACTATGCTTAAATAATCAATTTTGGACATCCGGGGCAATATAGTCATTTTGGGGTCCGACTTAAGCTTAGGGGTAAACTTGTTGTTGTTTTTTTTTTTTTTTTTGGGTCGGACCGGGTCAAACCGGTTCGGACCAGCCAATCCGGATGGCCGAGCCGCAGCTGGGCCCAAGCCGCAGTAGGCCACGCAGGCCCGCGCGGCATGGGCTGGCAGCGCAGGCCCAAGCCTGCTAAACAGGCCAGACTGGCCTGGTGGCTAGCCAGCCACCGTTGGTAGCCTTGGGCCGGCCGGAATCTGGACCCGAAAAATTAAATTAATTTTTTTTTTTTATAAAATTTCAGCCCCCAAATGTCATTTTTACACCCATTCTCATCCAAAAATTTCATCATAACAATGCCCAATTCATTCCAATATCAATACTAACTTCAAAATCAACATCAACCACAATTAATCCACATAAATCACTTACCCAAAGATTCAAAATTGTTCTTCACTCACCCAAATCTCCAAAATGCAAAATAAGTCCAAAATTCTTCATCAATCATTAAAATTCTTGGTATGAAATGGTTGAGGGAAGTGAGAGGATTCAAATGGTTGCTTTGCATGCCAATTTCATGGTCAATAGGTGATGATTTGTGTGAGAGAAAGAGAGTTTTTTGAAAAAAAATATTGTGTTCATAAAGTTAGAAAAAAATTGAAGGAAGAAGATGAAGTACGGTGGTGGGGGAGGTTTTTAGGGCCTTTATATAGTTAGGGTCATAATGACGATTTTGCCCCCTCCCTTATCCTAACCACTCTTTTAAATCCTCTTGTTTATCATTCTCATCAATTTGGTCCTCAAATCAATTCCTTTATCAAAATTCTTCAACTTTAATTAATTAAAAATAAAATAACTTAAACTCAATAATTCCCACTTAAATTCTTAATTTTAATACTCCTAATTTTCTAATTAAATCATGGTATTACAAGCCAAATGCCCCCGCTATAACCTAGGGGATTCATAGATATCACTTGTCGGTATGCAATAATATAGAAAGCACAATACATCATAAACAATATTTCCTAAATAAGAATCTGAGTCTAAATCAATATTAAAGATTAAACACAGCAAATGGGGTTTTTATTTTTCCATAGCACTTTATTGAAAGCAGCATACATATAATAGAGAAAGAACAAATATTATAAACCATATTTCCTGAATAAGAATCGAAGTGTAAATCAACATTAAAGAACAAACATATCAAGGGAGAGTTTTCCCACAACATTTTATTAGAAGCTAATTCATATTATTATCGATATTAGTAAAAACATGTAAACCATTTTTTTCCGTATTCCTGCAATTGAGGTCTTAATTAATTTGTGTCAAAGACTATTCATGTAATTAGAATGAAGTAATGTAAGTAACAATCAAAATACATCTTAAGCAATTATTGAAGACATGCAAAATATTGATGATCATGTGGTCTATAACAGATTTGATTCTAACATTCTAACCACTCAAAAAATTTTATAATATTTCTATTAACAAAAGTGCATGATTATTAAGGAGTTAATTTGATCAAACCTGTAAGAGTAGCATTATGCTGAATTATTTTCTTCTCAAAACATTTCAGACTGCAATTGATTTTACTACTTCACACCAAAAGAAGCAATTTCATATTAGACTCAAATAAAAAAAATGTTTCACTATAATTTCATGTTAGACTCAAATAAAAACATTTCAATCATTAAAGGTTGGGCTTTTCTCTACTTCTAAGTCAGATGCTGAACTTGTCTTCTAGTTTGTCATCAAGAATTCTAATTGATTCTTTGAAGAGATTATGGGAAAACCACAACAACAATAAGCAAATTATATCCAGAAACCAAAAATAGCAAATAAAAAAAATTATACTACTTAATATTTAGAAGTGAAGAAATTCATACCCCAATACTAAAACTTGATATAGTTAAAGATCAAGAAACACGTATTCTTCCTCAAGTCATGATTCGAAACGGTTTTCACCAATTTACGCCCTCAAGAAAAGAATTCTCTGCCGAGTGGACTCTAGAAAACAATTCCAATGTGAAGTTCCGTGAGAAATAATAATCAATAAAACATAGAATTTGGAATTAATAATAATCCAAAAACATTGCTAAGTCTTAATATTCTTATCCATAATTAACGTGCAAGTAGGAATTATTTCTTCCTCAACATCTCTAGCCTAGAAGGACCATTCCAACTACACAACAGTTATCGAATAAACAACAAAATGAGTTAAAATTATTAGACCATTCCAATTGAGGAAGTTATAGCTTTAAGATTAATTAAATAACTGGTAAAAAAAGAAGTATATGTGGGTTTTCTTAACCTGTCATTTGTTCACTGCAGTGGCTGATTTCCTAGGAGATGTAGCTGAACATTTCCTGCATATTTTCATACCTATATGATCATATTTCCCTCTCATAATGAATACGCATTCAGTAAATCCTTTTTCCAACAAGTTTTCACTTTGTACTATAATGCATTCAGTTATTCAGATGACTTGTTTCCTTCATATTTGAAACCGGTTTGAAAATGATAGAGATAAATCAGTTAAGTTGCTTGCAAACTCAATTCTATATGGAAACTCAGTTCATAATTAAATATTTCTTGCAGACTCAGTTCTTTTCTGTTAAATTCTACAATAACTAAATATTACAGTTTTATAAAATAATAGTCTTATAGTTTTTGTAATAGTTGTAAGGGTTCTAAATTAGTGGAGCGAATAATTGATAAACAATAGTTTCAGCTAGCTTTCAAATCAGGAAAAAATAATAATCTAAAAGAAATCAAAATGTATGTAGTTCTTTGGAGGACAAATTCTCTTAAATTCCACATTATTGAAGAACTATCGATATCAGAGACAATACCAATCAATCAAAAACTTTTCGACGCCATTGATATCATACCTGGAAAATTTAAGGAGACACAGATAGCCATAACTAAAGCCATTGTATTAATGCATTTTCATTAATACTGGATTAAGAGACGTCAGTGCAGCCAGATAGCCATAACTCCAAATGCATTCATGAGCAAAGGCTTTTCGAATTTCGGCAGAAAAATGAACCGGCGAAAGGCAATTGCAAAAACCAAACAATACGTTAAGAAGAAAATCTAAAAATGAGTAAACAAATGAAGTCTAGTCAAATCAACATGTTTGGGTTGGATGCTTCAACAAAAGACCCGGAAATTCCAAAAAAATTTTTACCGGGAACTGAAGGCCAATGCTAAAAACCAAGAAAAACGGTGGAAACAGCACTAATTACACCCCTATGATAAAATGACATATAAAGACAATGCATTTCAAGCAAAAATGTTAAGTTTAGAAGGATATTTAAGTAATCAACCATGTAAGAAAAGACAAAAACTCATTAACATGATCACATCTAATTAATTCAACATTAATTAAACAAACAAAAGACAATGTAAACACAATTAATGTCGTGTTAATGCAAAATAAGGTAGAATTTACATTAAACACTAAACACATTAACCCAATAGTATTAAGACTAAGGACTCTTAAGTAATTAAGTAAATTGAGAAAAGACCAAAACGGGGCGAAAAGGTTCTCCCACATTAAAAGTTGATGGGAGCTATCAATAAATTCCAGAGTGAGAAAAGACCGAAACGGGGCGAAAAGGTTCTCTCACGTTAAAAGTTGATGGGAGCTATTGGTAATTTCTAGAGTGAGAAAAGACCAAAACGAGCGAAAAGGTTCTCCCACGTTAAAGTTGATTGGAGCTATCAATAATTTCCAGAGGGTATTCAAATAATATATAGTTGTTTGATATGTCGAAATTAAGGGTTCTCACCCTTGTTTATTATATGCAAGGGTGGGGAATTTCAATCAATATACTAAATTATAAGGTTCTTTGAAACAAGAGATTTATATTAAGGACACTGGAAAGTACAAGGGAATGAGATTCAAAGATCTCGAATAGCTTGGATACAAGTGATCAAAGGGAAAAACTAAATTACAGAAACTACTCCTAAGTTACAAGGTTACTCTAATTCTAAGGGTTATTCCTACAAATCTAGCCAACTATGAAGATAATTTGACTTCTTGTCATTGATGAATTTGCCAACCCTTTCTCCATAAGAATAACTCTTATTTATAGTATTCACATCAGTGGTTAATTAACTTCTAATCTGAAATTAACTAAGTATGTGAATTGCATTAAACTTGTCCACATTTTAAGTAAAAGTAACCGACCACTAATTCACTTAGTTAACCAACTTTAACCATCATTAACTAACTTAATTAATCCAATATGGCTTAAACACTCTTCAGGCCCAAAAATGATTAACTCAAGACCAAGTATTCTCTTGGTCTAACTCTCAAAAGCCCAAAATCAATAGGCCTGGTCCTAGAATTAATTTTGCACTCCAACAATTGCCCCCAAATCAAATATTGATTTGTTACATCATTATTTGATTTATTGTTACTTAAATTTTCCTGTCCGTTTGAAAGTTCACTTTCCCAAACTAGCAACGACTCCAAACTCTTCAGCTTCTCTTAACTGTCAGTTTATGCTTTTGATTTCCACTAATTCAAAACTCCTTTGAACGTGGTCTCTTACTAATTTAACTTCCCCTCCATAATTGAAGAAGTGATCTCTTCCATTTTTTCTTCTTTTGTTTTAGAAAAAACCAAGTAACAAATCCCTTTAATCCATAATCATGGCTGCTCCTTTGCTTAATCCGATCACTAGAAACTCTGAATTTTATCCTTATCCTAGCCTCAGAATTCGATCAATGAGGGGTTTCTTGCCTTGCATGTCACATATTGATGGGATTACTACATCAGGATCGACGTCTCCAAGTGCAAATTCTATTGAGACATGGTTACCTCTTCCTCAAAACCAAGATATATTGATGCACACTCCAGGTGTAGCGATTATTGATACGTTCTGTGGAGACCCTCACGATTTTCCAATTCAAGAATGGGCATTTTCCGATAATGACTTCAAACAATGGTATTTGAAACTTTATCCCCACTTTTCTAAGTTAGGAATCCTTTCGATGCTTGAATTATGCAATTCAATTCCTAAGCCTGATCACCATATTCTTGCCACTTTACCTTTGTTTTGGTCACCCCATTACAATCTCTTCATTTTCCCTTTTGGCTGGATGACCCTAACCATTAGAGATGTTGTGGTATTGACTGGCTTCACGAATTCTTTGTTTGAATCTAAACATCATGAATTTCTCAATCCTTCTACTTCAAACTTTCCTTTGAAGTCATTTTATCATTCTTTTCGTTCTTTCAAACGCCAATTTTATTCTTCAGAAACTGAAATTGGTGAATTTGAACATGTTGCATTCCTGTTATATTGGTTATGCAAGTTCATTTTTTGCATCCCAATTCAGTCGTGTTCTGACTTTGTTCCATTGGCTGAGTTATTGGCTCAAGGAAAAATTGTTGAACTTCCCCCATTGATTCTAGCATATGCTTATAAAGGCATGAACACCTTAGTTGATAGGATGGGAAGGGGTATAACTAAATGCGATGGTCCAATGTGGCTATTTCAAGTATGGTTTACTTTGTACTTTCATCAGTCAAACCATCGTTATAGGATTCCCTCCCTTGTCTTTAATAGCCATACTTTAAGGAGTCATTTGTTTGCTAATCCAACCTTTCCTTCCTTCACTGGTGTCATTAAGTATTTATATACTTCCAAACCTACCCCCTCGGAGTTTTTCATTCCCTATGAACACCTCCATGATAAATTCAAACCTCTCTTTATTTCTTCCAACAAACAGTTTGATGATAATCATCCAGATTATTTCTCTTTTCTTGATGTTTGGACCTCTTACTTAAGTCCTAGAAACTTAGTTGGTCGCCATAGACATGGACTATTACCCCCTTTCCTATTCTCTGTTACATATTCCCCTTAATTTGCTCTAAGGCAATTTGGAATGCAACAAGGAAACCCTGTTCCAAGTTTTTTCACTACTAATTCTGGATTCTCTCCAGTTGAGAACATCATGGAACCATGGGAAATGGATGTAATTTGTTCTGTTAATGCATCATGACATCTTGTATTAAAAGGACATTTTTCCCTTTTAAACCCTCTGTTGGAGTTCATCCAAACTTTTCTTTCTGGTGGAATTAATCCAGATTTTCTTTCTTCAAGAGGCAGTCAATAGAGCAAGTACTCTCCAACTGTTTGATTACAGCTGTAAGTGCTTATTACTCTTTGATTTGATAATTTTGAAAGACATTGAGTTGAATTAATAATGTGGTCCATTATAAAAATTCAGAATACCACCTCCCTCGCTTTAATTGAGGACACAGATCAGAACAATAATGTTGTTCCTGTGACAAACTTTATCCTGAAAGTTGGAATTCCTCCACAACACCCTTTGTTCAATCTGCCTAAAAAACCTGAGCCACAAAGTCCGCCAGCTCCAGTGCATCTGGATTCTGACACTGAGGTATTAATCTGACAGCTTTAAACTCTCAATAATCAAACTATTAAGCTTATTTTTTTGACTTTTAATCCTAAATTTAAATTTCAGGATATGATGATTGAGGATAAAGAAGAACTGGGTGAAAGAGACATGGTTGTTGCAATACCACACTTAACCTAATGAACATTTCTTATTTTATAATGTTTTTGTTTTGTGTGACATTTTCCTTTGTTTTATGGAACAAATTCTATGTTTTTATCTTTTTCCAAAATTTGGAATCTGTTAGAAATCACAGCTTTCCTGTATACTTCCTTTTTAATTTGCATGAATCAATTGCTTACAAGTTTCTTGCAAGTCAATTATTATTTGCTTTTATTCTTCTCCAAAATTATCCCATACACTAGGGACATACATCTTAAGATATTTACCATTTATGTTTCTAGAATGATCATCTTCATCCAAATCCTATAAATCGTAAGCATTTCCTCCAAGTACCTTATTAACCTGGAAAGGTCCTTCCCAATTAGGAGACCATTTACCAAATTTGGGATCGTTAATTCCTAAAGGTAAAACTGTTTTCCAAACTAAATCACCATTGTTGAAGGATTTAGGTTTCAATCTCTTGTTATATGCTTTTGCAACCTGTAACTTCTGTTGTTGCATACTTTCAAAAGCTTGAATTCTTGTTTCATCCAAGTCCATCTTCTCCAAATGCATTAACTCCACATATTCGTCTGGTAACAATTCATTCTGAATTTGGATTCTCAAAGATTTTACATTTATCTCTGTTGGTAATACAACATCATGACCATAAACTAATGCATAAGGAGTTGTACCAGTTGCAGTCCTTTTAGAAGTCCTAAATGCCCACAAAGTTTCTGGAAGGAGTTCTGGCCATATATATCATCTTCTCCAAAATTTGCTTTATAATCTTGTTTGATGATTCAACTTGACCATTGGCCTGAGCAAAATATGGTGTTGAATGTACCAGCTTGATACCAAATGCAGATAAATAATCTTTTAGAATCTCTCCAAAAACTGTGGCCTGATCTGTAGTTATTGTTTATGGTATTCCAAACCTGAACAAGATTTTATTTCTGATGAAGTCTATCACATCCTTTGTATCAATAGACTTATAAGATGAAGCCTTGGTCCATTTTGTAAAATAATCTGTAGCCACTAAAATAAACTTGTCTAAATTGGTTGGTTTTGGTGTGATAGCTCCTATAATATCTATTGCCCACCCTCTAAAAGGCCAACATTTCAGAATATATCTCATCTCTGAAGCAGGCACTTTTTGAATTGGTCAATGTTTCTGACAAGCTTGACATCCTTTGGCATATTTATGGCAATCTTTTCCCATAGCTGGCCAATAATAACCATATCTTTTTATTAACCACATCATTTTCTTTCCAGCTTGGTGTGATCCGCACATTCCTTCATGAACTTCTGCCATAACTCTCATTGATTCTTTTGTATCTATACATTTCAAAAGAATTCCATCTGTTCCTCTTTTGAATAGCTCATCTTTCACCAAACAGTATTACATAGCTCTTATCTTGACTATGTGATCATAACTTCCATCAGGCTTTTGTAAATACTGTTTGATAGGTGTTCTCCAATCCTTTGAGCTTATTGTTATTTCACAGACTTGATTTTCTTCACAAATTCTGGTTAGTGCAGAATCTAATGGTTGAGGCCTAAACTCAATTAAGTCTGTTTTCTTATAACCTGATCCAGCCTGTGCTAACTCATTTGCTGGAGAATGCTCTTCCCTATAAACAAACTCAAATTTAGTCTCACTGAATTGACTCAATAAGTTTTGAGCTATTTTGTAATAAGATCGCATCACTGGACTAATACACTGATATATACCAGTTAACTGTCCAATAACTAGTTGTGAATCTCCTTTAATTAAAATTGAATAAGCTTTGAGTTCAATCAACAATTCTAATCCAGCAATTAAAGCTTCATATTCAGCTTGATTATTTGCACACTTAAACAACAAGGAAAAAGAAAATTTGAATGTCTTACCTGATGGAGAAGTTAGAACTATTCCAGCTCCTGCCCCCAGTTCAGTCTTTGAACCATCAAATTCTAGAACCCAAGGAATTGGTTCAACTAGCATAACCTCATCCAATTCAGGTAAAGTCACTTGACAAGGATGATCAGCTAAGAAATCTGCTAATGCTTGTCCCTTCAGAGGTTTTTGAGGAAAAAAATTTAAAGAAAATTCTGATAAAGCTAATACCCATTTTCCAATTCTGTTTCCTATTACAGGTTTGTTTAACATATACTTAATAACATCATACTTGCAAATCAAGTCTACTTGTTCATTAATTAAGTAATGCTTTAATTTCATACAAGCAAAATATATTGTCAAACACAACTTTTCAATAGCTGAATATCTCAGCTTAGCATCTATCATATTTCTACTTAATAATATACAGCTTGTTCTTTCCCTTCACTTAAATTTTGTGCTAACAATGCACCAAGTGATTTTTCTGTACAAGCAACATACAATTTAAATTTGACTCATTTCCTTGGGGGCATCAACACAGGTGGATTTATCAAGTACTTCTTGATTTCTTCGAATGCCACTTGATGTTCATCATTCAAGAGAAAACTCTCCTCTAATTTAAGTCTCAACAATGGAGTAAAAGCATATAACTTTCCTGCACAGTTAGAGATAAACCTGCGTAAGTAGTTAATTTGTCCAAGAAAACTTTGTAACTCTTTCTTATTTGTTGGAGGTTTTGCCTCTAGAATTGCTTTAGCTCTGTTCTTATCAATTTCTATTCCTTTCCTATGAACTAAGAAACCTAGAAAATGACCAGCTTGGACTCCAAATGCACATTTCAAAGGATTTAGTTTCAATCCCCTTAATCTAGTTCTATTCAATAACATTTCTAGTCTATTAAGATGTTCATCAAAATCAGTAGCCTTAACTACGATGTCATCTATATTTTTTTTTCATATCTTCCAATCATATCATGGAAAATGGCATTTATAGCCCTCTGATATGTAGCTCCTGCATTTTTTAATCCGAATGGCATAACAACCCATTCATAAGTTCCTAAAGAACCTGGACACCTAAATGCAGTTTTAGAAATATCATCTTCAGCTATGAATATCTGATTATATCCAGAATATCAATCTATGAATGACATTACTCCATTTCCAGCAGCAGAGTCAATAAGCATGTCTGCTATTGGCATTGGATATTCATCTTTACGTGAAACATTGTTTAAATTCCTAAAATCAATGCACACTCTAAGTTTTCCATTCTTTTTCATTACTGGACTATATTTGATAGCCATTCAACATACTTAGCAGGCCTAATGAACCCGGCTTTTAACAACCTTTCTATTTCCTCTTTTATCTTAGGGTAAATATCAGGTGCTACCCTTCTAGCAGGTTGTTTGTGAGGTTTTACATTAGCCTTAATAGGTAACCTATGTTCAACTAGGTCTCTACTTAGTCCAGGCATATCAACATAATCCCAGGCAAAGCAATCTTTAAATTTAATTAGCAAATCTACTAATTGCTTCTGTTGATATTCTGATAAAAATGAACTTACATAGGTAGGTTTTGATTCACCAGAATATGCCCCCAAGTTCACTTCCACCAAAGGGTCTTGTACTGTTATTTGTACTTCCTCTTTTTCTCTTTCTTCTGATAAAGAAACTTGGCTATCTACAATGCAAATTGACTTTGCATTTTCTTCATTTTCGATATGGAACAAACTCTTTTCAATTGAGGAAGCCTGAATTTTCTTCAGAGTCTCTTTTATCACAAATGAGATGTCTCTATTCATCATTAACAATCTCTTCAATAACTACTGATGAATATCTCACCGAGTCCAAAATAGCTTCTACAGTTAACATGTTCCATTATTTGTTATCCACTAATGAAGTAGCCTTTGGCGTCTTACCATTTAGACCATCTTCGACTCTCAGAGGACCATATGTATTGGAATACAGCTGAGCATCCAGACAACCAGCACTCACCACAAATGGTTTGTTATCTGCTTGAACAATCTCAACTTCTCCACTTTCTTTCCATAACAAAACTATTTGATGTAATGATGATGGAATTACACTATTAGAATGAATCCAATCTCTACCTAATAATGCATTATAAGTAGTTGAAGAACTGATAACAAAGAAAGCAGTAACTGAACTTACCTCTCCAACTTGTAAATTTACAGGTAAGATACCTTTAGCTTTTGTTGCACCACCATCAAATCCAGAAATGACTATATCTGAAGGCAGCAACTCTGAACTTTCAGTTTTCAATCTTGTCAGCATTCTATGAGGAATCACATTTACAGCAGCTCCATTATCCACCAGAATTTTCTTCACATGAAGGCCATTCATCACAGCAGAAATAAATAGTGGTCTCAGATGTTGAGTAAGTTCAGTTGGTGGTTTAACAAAAGATACTTTGCACTACTTACTTTCAACAACAATCTCATTTGAATGATCTGAATCATCATTTGAATCATTTAACTCTCCTTCAACTACATTTGTTTCAAGGATATTATCTTCCTCATTTCCTAGATTCAAAGAAGCGATTGGTTCTATAAACACTTCTTCTGTATCACTTAACTCATTCAAAAGAATCATGCTTCTTAAAAGCCAAGAATGTATTTGGTAAAACATAATTAACTGACACCTTATTAGGCAAATCAGTACTTCCTTGATGTGAAGACTATCCTTCTGACTCTTCTTTCTTTCTATCAAATCTAGGATTTTTACTTTCAATTTCTCCATCAACTTTCTCTTCCATTTGAACTGCATTCACTTGCATTTCTTCAGCTTCGGATTCTACATCTGGAACTACATAAATTCTATCAGTTAAACCCCATTCTTTAGCCATTTGCATATAATTCTGCTTGGCTATTTGATTGAACTTCTGCCACTTCCTTCTTTGAGTTCGAGGCATATCTCTATATGGAGGGAGTCCCATTTCCTGAGGATCCACACATAGTTTTGAAAACCATCGATCTGCAGGAGTGTCAGGTGGAGGTTTGAAAGACTTTCTCTCTCTACCTTGAAAAGAACTCACCTTTTCCCACACATTTTTCTTAGGCAGAAACTGTTGTGGTAACACTCTTCTCTCAACAGGTTCTCCTACTTCCACTACTTATCTTTGACTATTCTGCACCATTCTGACTTGTCCTTGCTGAACAAATTGAGCAAACATAGCTCTCCCTCTACCAAAACTCTTTACAGGAGGAATTTCACCCCTAAAATCTCTTCCAGGGTAATTACTTCCCATATGGATACCTTGAATTGATCTAAGGTATGGCCTGAGATACCTTTCCTTAGGATTTTGAACTCTCTCAGGCACATAACTATGTTTAAAGTTATTAGGAAATCTCTTTTCATTATGAGTTGGAATTCTCTTTTCTCCAGCTTTAATCTCTTTTTCTCTCATAATCTCAGCAAAAGATCTTTGCTGCTATTGTTCTTCATTTGCTTAACTTTTGGTTCCTTTGATTTCTGAAATTGTTCATTTTTTGGAACAATCATAGCATCCACACACTTGCTCAAAATCTCCAGAAGTTTCCTCTTTTCTCCATTTGAACTCCCTGAACTCATATTCTCCTGAGATTGTGATTTCTCTAGTTCAAATAACATAGGAGTCAACATGCTAATAGTTACACCAGGAGGAAATGGATTTTGATAAACCATCATGGACTTATCTCCATTAGGGAACTTCAACTTTCCAGCTTCAATTGCATCCTGTAAAGCATGACGCAAGGATAAACAATTGTTAGTTGAATGTGACCAATTGTTATGCCATTTACAATATCTTTTGTCTTTTATTTCACTTTCTGCTGGAATTTTATGATCATCTTTTAGGATAATTTTCTTGTCTTTTAACAATACATCAAAAATTTGCTCAGTTTTTGTAATGTCAAAAGAAAACTGCCTATTGACTTTATCAAATTTTCCAATTAGTTTCTTAACATTCTCACTCTGAGATGTTTTCTTCAATGCTGTGCAAACATGAGGTTTACTCGGATTTAACTCAGCAACATTTATATCTACTTCATCATCAGAATAATAGTCTAAACCAACATTAATCTCATTTTGAGCATAATAAGTGGCTCTAGGTACTCTTCTTTTACCCTCATCTTCTTCTAAAAGCCTCTCATATTTAAAGACACATGATGCCATTTGAGCCAAATCTACAAATTCCCTATCTTCAAACTTCTTCCTAAGTTCAAGGATTAAGCCATTTTTAGTTATATTAATATGCTCTCTTTCTGGTAATTGTACCAGCAATCTAGACTTGACTTCTCTATATCGAGCAATAAAGTCTTCTACTTTTTCATTTGGTCTTTGCTTCACTTTGGCCAAGTTTGCCATAGTTACTTTAGGTTCTGTCATATAAAGTGAGCATGAAATGCAGTTTCCATTTGATGCCAATTAAGGATAGAATTTGTTGGTAAATTAATAAACTAGTTAAATGCAGCACCAGTAAGTGTATTTCCAAACATTCTAAGTTTGAAATAATCACTCACATCTCCACACCTAATACTAAACCTTCCAATATGCTCCAGTGTAGACTGACCATCTTCACCAGAAAACACAGAAAAATCAAGAACCTTATACCCCTTGGGAATGGATTACATTGATCAATCCAATCCGGATATGGTTTCCTATACACAGGTCTCTGTCCACCTCTTCCCACAGGCACTAACTGCTCTTGTAGGATTCCTAAAATCTGATCTCTTAACATATTTTGAAGATCATTATCTCTTCTAACAGGATTTTGAATTTGTTCATAATTACCATGAACATTGGTTTCATTTCTAGGCTGAGTTTGCCCCCAAGCCTCTGCAACATTCCTATTTTGACTACCTTGGACATTTCTTGCAACTCTATGACTTTAAAAAACTTCTTCAACAGATTTGCCTCGATTTGGAGTAAATCTGTCTGTTTGAGGAAAAACATTTTGATCTGGACTAATTCTTCCAGATTTTCCATTTGTATTATCCATAACATTACCTGTTATTGGATTCGAGAAAGCACCAAATTCCCTTAGGACTATGCCTGGAGGAGGACTGACACCACCTACCCTAACTACATTGTTCTGCGGACTTCAATTGACAGAATTTGACACCCTAAGTCCTTCTGGTATAGTACCAGTATTTATAGAAGTCATAGATATAACATGTTTTGACAGATTGTTTATTGCATTAGTCAAATTAGCATGATTATGACCATTTTGTTCAATCATTGCATTTTGTGACTGCAAAAGCAAACTCACATGTTCTGCATTTTTGTCTGTATTCATTTGTGCCTTCTGCACTTGTGAGATCAATTCTACCATTGCCTGTGTCAACATGGCAGGTCCTTCACCAGAAGTTGATTTCTCACCAACTCTGACAGTTTCATTCAAATTTGCAATAGAGGTTGAATTATCTTCTTCCTCATTGCTGCTATGCCTAGTTTTTTGAGGCATGATTTGCACAAGCTTCCCTAGTGTCCCACCAGGTGTGCCAATTTGTTTGATATGTCGAATTTAAGTGTTCTCATCCTTGTTTCTTACATGCAAGGGTGGGGAATTTCAATCAATATACTAAATTATAAGGTTCTTTGAAACAAGAGATTTATATTAAGGACACTGGAAAGTACAAGGGAATGAGATTCAAAGATCTCGAATAGCTTGGATACAAGTGATCAAAGGGAAAAACTAAATTACAGAAACTACTCCTAATTTACAAGGTTACTCTAATTTTAAGGGTTATTCCTACAAATCTAGCCAACTATGAAGATAATTTGACTTCTTGTCATTGATGAATTTGCCAACCCTTTCTCCATAAGAACAACTCTTATTTATAGTATTCACATCAGTGGTTAATTAACTTCTAATCCGAAATTAACTAAGTATGTGAATTGCATTAAACTTGTCCACATTTTAAGTAAAAGTAACCGGCCACTACACTTAGTTAACCAACTTTAACCATCATTAACTAACTTAATTAATCCAATAGGGCTTAAACACTCTTCAGGCCCAAAAATGATTAACTCAAGCCCAAGTATTCTCTTGGTCTAACTCTCAAAAGCCTAAAATCAATAGGCCTGGTCCTATAATTAATTTTGCACTCTAACAATAGTATATATATATATATAATATAATATAATTAATTAAGTAGTAATTAAGTTTCATGGAAACTAGTAAGTATATATGCTACTAATTTATGGAAGCCAGGTAGGGAATGGGAACCCGATAATATAGCTTGGTTAGTTGACCGAATAAAGTTATACTTAATCGCATCAATACACGCATAGACTTTGGAATTGGACGGTGAGGAATGACCGTGAATGGCTCAGCCGAAGATTTAAGCCAGCCTAATTGGCTTAATAATGCAAACAAAAGTCAGACCAACTTTAGGAATTCGAAAACCATTTTTTGTAAACTACAAACTGGGCTAAAAAAAAGAAAAAAAAACTAGACATTAACAAATTTGATGATTAATTTGGAGTGTGAAATAGATTGAGGGAAGCATCTTGCGGATTAGAAAGAAAAAACATTAGTGTGAATTCACGCAATACATATGCTTCACGGAAAATCGATTTAGCCGATAAGATTTGCACGAAAGAGGGCAGTGCTATATATGCTCGTTACCTTGCATGAAAATATGCATGCCAACCTTGACAATGACAATTTTAAAATTTAATAAATGGAGCCGGCCGGTCCAAGGAAAAATTATAAATGAAGACTCCTATAACATTATGCATTCCTTGTCAGGATTGATTTTACCATTTTTATTGTTGAAAGAATGTAGCTCCATTGTGCAAGTGGTTTGACATTTGTTTCCTTTAAAGGTCTCGAGTTGGAGACTTCTAATAGGCCAACTCCGTTAAAATAGCCATAACAATTACATATACCAGAAAAAGAATATAAAGGAAAAAAAAAGACACGTCACCCACACAAAACTTCCATGAGAGGTAGGGGGGCCTCCGTTCCACCCGATTCATCAATCACATAGCAGAAAGGAGTGCCTTTGTCCAGTAAGACTAGACTCTCCGCAAAACTATCAACAACAGGGTACATTTTCCCTGTCAGAATTGAATCAATTGATGATAGGTTTAAACTATCAAAAACAACATTCTTAAAATGTTGGCTCTTTATATCAAATGAAGCAATCCGTCCACCTAAATCCGTTATCAGGAATACTTCTTCTTCCTTTCTAAAAAACAACACTCTTGGCACCCTTTCCCCTGCCCCCACCAACACCTTTGTCCATGACGATGATACTCCATACTCCTTCATCACCCACAAATACATTTTGTGATAATCATCTGTCAATACTGCAATTGAGGATTGCCCATATATTAGAATCTCTGAATCAACCAGCCTCTTATAATCATTGCTCAAAAAGTCCGGCAATGCCATCTCACTAAAAACTTCTCTAGACACATCAAACGCCAACACTACAATTCTTCCTTGGTTGCCTTTCCTATCATAAGCTAGCAAATGGATAGCTCCATTGACAAAGCTATGCCCATAGGTTTTCCGCATAGGAATACTAACACAATAGTTGGGAGCAATATCAGTTATACTTTTCCAACGGTTCAAATTAAGGGAGTAAACTTCAACTTCAATACAAATTTTGTAGTCGTCCAAGATTAACTGAACGAATCGTAACAATCTATAATCACTGGTTTCTGAATCAAACCCAAAACCAACAAAGGCTTCAAAGGGACCATGAGAGAAGAATGTAACGGTGGGTCTAGCAGTCCGTACGGCTTTCCGGATACTGGGATTCCAAAGAATGAAATTATCACGGTAAGGCCCCATTTGATCATCTACTAAACAAACTAACCCATTGTAGGAACCGGCGACACGGAAACATCTACCGGTGCTTTGAAACTCGTTGGCAGGGAAGTGAAGCTTCTTATATTCATCAACTTTTTCGTTATCGAAACGAAGAGAATAGTGCTCTACACACTCAGGGGAGGTGGAGCCTGGTTTGGCCTGAGTAGTGCAAAGCCGGAAAAGGAGGAGGCAGCTGTAGAAAGAGATGGTTTTTTTCAGGCTCAGGTGTGCCGAAATAAAGGTTGGGTTTTTGATATTAGAATTCCATGACTTGCAAACGGCTGTGCATTTTACCACGTCTTGAATTGACAGCCTCACAAGGACTTCTACAAACAAATCTTGAGGTAAATCAAAAGAACATGACATTGTTTGATTTATTTTTGCTTTTGGTTTTGAATTTAGAGGAGAAAATAAATAGGTTAAAAGCTACTATTAATTAGCCTAAAACTGTTGAGAAAAGCAGAGAAGCAAGGGAAGAACTTAGAAAAAAGTGGCTCCCAATCAACCAAATTCAAAGCCTCAACCTACGCTAGTTTGTCTGGCCAAAAAAAAAAAAAAGAAACCTACGCTAGTTTGTCCGAGAAACAAGAAGAAGAAGATCCAGAATAAGTCAATTGACCCATTTTATAGGCCTCGAAAACTTATAGTTAAGTGAGATATGGACGTCCTTGGATTTGGGCAAATTCTATGGAATTATATTGTCATTAATTTTCATGATCTATATTAAAATAGAAATGAAAAAATCATTATTATCATTTTAAGCTTATATATGTATAAGTATTTATCCATCGTTTTTCGGCCAGGAAGTGAGTTTTTTGTATGACAGCAACCCTTGTTCTCGTGTTGTGCAATATGTAATGTTCTGTAAGTGGCTATATGAAAATTGAAACTTCACTTTCTGAGTTAGTAAAACAATGTATTGGCCAACTTGCAAATTTTCTGAGTTAGTATCTTATTTTCCTTCATTTTATGGTTAAATGATCTGAATTTTCAAGTTGAATCCATTTTGTGCTGCAGATGTTTTGATATGAACTCATCGGAGGTACGTAGCCAACCCAAGAAGGACTGAAGGAGTACTCGCATCCGACACCCGCCAACTCACCTTGCAGATTTCGTTGTCTCAAAAAATTAAACAGATCATATCTCTTTTATCTTATGCTTTGCAATTATCTCTTTAATCTTATGCTTTCATCTCTTTAGAGTTTGTCATCATACTTATGCTTTTATGTCTTTAGAGTTTGTCATCATACGCCTGCGTGCGCACATTGATCCCAAAGCCATTAGAATTTATGTTGATTAGAATTGTTGTTGCTTATATATTGCCAGCACTGCAAGGGCAAAACGATAGGGGAGGCAGCAGGGGCCATGGCCCCCCTTCCATTCAATGAAAGCTTGTTTGTAGGTGTATTTTTTCCACTAAAGAAAATGGTTAAAACATGTTTTGGCCTCTCTATGATTTTAATTTTCTAATTTGGCCCCTTTTTTTTTTAAAATTGCCCTTTTTTTTTTTGAATTTGGCCCCTTGATAAAACTTACAAAAATTAATACAAAAAAAAGATAAAACTTACAAATTAACTCCCTTTTCTATGTAAATGATTCAAGTTTTTTTTTATTTATTTATTTCAATATATTCTAGGATTATTTTTGTATTGTATTTTACTCAATTAAGTTGGTGATTCAACTCATGACATTAAATTTGTTTGTTTACATTTGTCATTTGTTATATATTATATCTTTAACTTAACATAAATTTATATATGAAAATATATATGTTATATATAATTAGATGTTGACCGATTGAAATAAAATGTATATATATATACACCGGTTTGGTCCCCCTAAGAAAATTTTCTGGTTCCACCCCCAGCAGAATGGATAAAAATTAGAACAAGAAATATTTCCTCTCCAAAGTCTAATCTTTGATTCTCTCTACTTCTCAACCTATATTTCTTCAAATCTCTCTTCCTCCAAAGTCTCTTCTTATCATTGGTGCTTTCATTGCCTTCGACGCCATGCCCCCTAAATCACAAAATACCTCCAATGACATCCTTACTCATATCACAGCAGCTGTCTCCGCCCAATTCCAGGATTTTCAAGCCTCCATGGATTCAAAATATGCCTCCATAGCTGCTGCTATTAACGACCATAGCGACTCCCTTAAGGACATCAACCTCCATATATCTCGCATGGACAAAACTACAACATCCACTTCTGCTACACCAGAGCCTCCTTCGGTGCTAGGACCAGGCCGAGGCCTTGACTTATCTTCCTCTTCACTCAATTTTCCCAGACCACCCGATAACCCCATAAGAAAGTGGAGGAGCAAAATTCTTAAAGAAAGGCCTAAATTTTCTCCCTATTCTTCGAAACCAAAGAAGAAGAGTGAGATTGATCCAGATATTCTAGAGACATTTAGCAAAATTGAGGTGAATATTCCATTATTGGATGCTATTCAACAAATTCCAAAATATGCAAAAATTCTTAAGGAGCTATGCACCAACAAAAAGCATTTGCAAGGTAAGATTTTTGTTGGAGAAAGTATCTCTGCAATAATTCAAAGGAATTACCCCCAAAGCTAAAAGATCCAAGTATGCTTTCTATCTCATGATGAATTGGAGAAGGTATGATTTCTAATGCTATGTTAGATCTAGGCGTTGCTTTGAGTATTATTCCTTATACTATTTATGTAATTTGAATGTTGGACCTTTGAAATCAACTGATGTTGTGCTACAGGTAGCTGATAGATCTTTAATGAAACTTGAAGGAGTTTTAAAGAATGTTTTGATCAAGGTTCAGCACTTAATTTTCCTTATGGACATTTATGTGTTGGAGATGGAGGAAGATGATTCCAAAAATCATTGCCCTTTATTGCTTGGAAGACCATTCTTGAAGACTGCACACACTAAAATTGATGTCTATGATGGATCCCTTACAATGGAGATTGATGGAGAAGTTATAAACTTTTGTAGTTTAATATCTCCATCTAACTCTATTGACGCATCATGTGAAGTCAATTCTATCAACAAGAGGAGCTCAATTGAAGAAGATTTTGAAGAAAATCTTAATTTAACAACAATGCTTGAAACATTCATGAGCTTTATCAAGGAAAATTTTAATTTTCCTCACCCTTCAAAGAGTGAATTTGAGCAAATTTTAGCTCAAAGACTCTAAAGAAAGCGCTTTATTTGGAGGCAATCCATGTTTACTAACTACAAACATTTAATTTTCTTTTTATTTTTGTGTGATTTTTGCATATTGGTAATATTCAAGCACCATGGCATATCGAAATTGGAATTGGAGAAGGCTAATTCGATGAACATTGGCAACAATGGGAGTGGAATTGAGCACGCCAATGACTAAGATTTTCTATCCTTAATCTTTTTAATTTTACTTGGTTTTAATTGATTACAATTTGTGCTTACACAAATTCTTTGATTTTTGGCTAGTTCGATTAAATTGAAATTTTCGCTTGCTTTATTTTTGCTTGAATTTAGTGTTTTGCATTTAGTTTAGTTGCATTTGCATATAATTTCTATGGATTAGAAAGAAATCAATGCTATCTCAATTATCAAGGATGACAAAAGAGTGATTTTTGCAAATTCTTGATGCTCAAGTGACCCAATTTGGACAAGAAATTCTCTTGAATTTTTGAGTAATTTGGAAGTGTGAAAATTGGAGGATTGAAGTTTGAAATTGGATAAGAAATTATTCGAAATTTTGATTGAAAATGGATGAATTTTCGAAGCAAAGTGGCCCAGGCACACGTCACGCACTGCCAAGGCAAGATGCTGCTAGACCTAGCCCGGCTAGGAAATGGTTTCCTAGCCCTTTTTGGACAAGGATTTCGAACACCATAGGCGGTGGAATTTGGCCGAACCAAGTTAGGATTTGCTCTTCGTAAAACCAAGTTAGGTTCTACCTCTACAAAAAGACATCAGCCCTTGATTTGTTCCTCATTGTCTAATATCGAATGCCAAAGTCAGCCCCATCGCAAGTTTTGCTCTTGTCGACAGACTGACCAGCCAACTTTGCCGATTTAATTCTCTCTGCTCCAACCAATTTTTGCATCACCACTACCACCATCTTGAAGTTCCACCTACCACCTTTTTATTCTAAACAACGTTTCGAATCAATTTTGCACTCTAAACACAAGAAAAACAGCCCCAAAGACCCCTGCTTGCAACACTGTTTTGCCAAATCTTGGTTGGTAAAAAATGATTTTTGCTGCGCCGATTTTTCTTGCTTCAAAATCAGTTTCTTTGCCTTTTTTTCTTCACCTTAAACACTATTCAAACACTTTTTACATATCCATGGCACCCAAAAGAAAGTTTCCCAAAAACAAGAAGTTTTTCCTTAACCCATCATGTCGAGCCTTATGCTTCTAGTGGTGATGAATGGGAGAATGATCAAATTGGTGAACACCCTTATCAATTCATCAATGAAGAAGCTAAAAGTTGGTACTTTGCCAAGGCCTCAAGTCCGATGCTATTAGAGAAGTATCCATCTAAGAAAATTGATGTCGAATTGGATATTTCGATGTTCTTTCATGCTTTTGGATGGGGAAGTCTACTTGAATTGCAAGGAGCACACTACCCGGATTTAGTTAGAGAATTCTATGCTAATATGGGCAGAGTTCAACCTCAAGGAGATGACCTTATGATTAGGATTATGGTGAATGGGAAGAAAATTGCTATAAGGGAAAGAACTTTGATCAACATACTTGGATTGCACAATCATGAACCTTTTTTGATTTCATCGATATTTGAGGAGAAAAGAAGACTTTGGATGATATTATGTGGTCTAAGGAAGTTGCTTTATCTAATTTTGATATTCCGAATGATTGTCACAAAGGAGAAGTTAAGTTGGAAAGAATGAAGCCGAGAGATAGGTAGTGATGTATTTGGTACACCACAACATACTCCCTAGGAAAACAAGTGATCATCATAAGGCTAGTATTGAAGACTTATATGTTGCCGATCTCTTGTGTTATGGACTTGAAAGAGGACACACAATTCCCATGGCTAAGCTTATTTTGAGTAAGATGTACTTCTTTGGATAGTAATCTATGTATGGGATTCCCTTTGCTTATAAGTGGCCTATTGAGGAGGAAATCAGTGCCCATTGATGGTGATGATGTAGTCCTTACTACAAAGAGTTTTGTTGGTCAAGCCTACATGTTTAGCATGAGTTTGATGATGCATGGTCGCCCTTCACCTTTGGAAGTTGCTAAGAATTATGGAATTCAAAATAAGATTATGGGTGTAAACCAAGTGGATATATATTGCTTCTAGTTCAAAGACAATTATCGATGAGATGGAGCAAGATATTCAAATTTGGGGACTTACTCAATTTATGAACCGAATTGAGAATGATTTGTGTTAGACCCCGACCCAAGATAGCTTATATATTATTAATTGGGCCCAAATATATCTTAACTTATGGGTTAAAAACCCACTAAGTGATTAGCATAGTTGGTCTAATAATATATATACTTTGTTTTTTTTCAAAACTAGGTTTAGACAAATTGTGAGAAGAAGGAGAACGACCAGAGAGTTTTGAAGGCTAATTTCATCACTTTTCCATCATATTTTCGTGCTAAGAGGTTAGTTTTAACAACTTCTTACTTGTAAGCATGCATTAGGGAGGGTTTTGGTTTAAAAGAGAGAGAATTCTGGCCACCAACCAGCGAGCCTCCGGCTACCAAATTGGTATCAATAGATTCCTATAATCATTATGAGTTCATAGAACTTGGAATCACTCAATTTGGTTGGGTGAATTAAAAGTTATGGCAATTTTAAGTTAAGAACCCTAAGTTGAAAATTGTGATCGGTGGGCCTACTTTCTTTGCCGGAATCCGGCAAACCAAAGGCCTTTATAGGCCAAACTTATAGGAGAATTGTAGTATGATGTAAGATCTGTCCATTGGTACCTTTAATACCTCCATAGGTGCTTTGAAGAGAGAGAATCGAAGTTCCAAAGATGCTTGGTCGATGGGACGAATCTGAAAATTCCAGATTTGTTCATGAAGAAGATGAACAGTAATTGGCGATGCCCACTCTCGGCCAGAAATTGAATCGGAGAGTGTAGTTCACCCCTAGGTTGTTTTAAAGTGAAATTTTGGGTATTTTCTCAACAAAATATTTCTGATTTTCTGGAAATTTAATATAATTTTCTAGATTAAAAATTATTTTATATAAATTATTCTTTTTGGAAAAATGATTGGGAAAGTGTGGCTTAATTTTAAAGAGTTAGATTCTGAAATTTTGGTGAAAATTATATATTAATATCAGTGTTATATTTGTGTTTTTAAAATGGAGTTTCACTCTCTTGAAATTTCGAAACCTATTTTTAAGGATTATTTTCGATAGTAAAAGTGGGTTAAATGTGCAAAATTCCGTGTATGTATTTTCTAAATATTTTGAAAAGGAATTTAAAGCGGTACCCCAATGTTGTTTAGGATTGGTTGAAGGGTAGATCGAACATGCATAATTGTTGTGTATATTTGTTGTTTCTAACGAATAGTTATAAATTGTTAGGATCGTGATTGTGTTTATCTTGCTGTGGATTTTGTGCTGTGATTGTCTTGCTAATCAGGTAAGTTTCCAAACCTTTCTGGTTATTTTCAAAATGATTGACTTTAAATCGTTTTATAATGGTTTTGCTATAATTGATGGTTTATTGTTTTTGAACTATTGAAATGGTGTCATAAAATGGGTCAAGCATGAAAGGTAAAATGATTTGGAATTGTGGTATTGTGAAATTGATTTGAGATTGTGAAAATTGGTTTTGGGGACTTTGATGGCTGCATAGTGGACCCGTGCCTCAGGGGGTTAAACTGTTAGTGGTTCCGGAATCTATTACCGTACGGTTGAAATATTGTGTATCGTGATATCGTGTATCGTGGCAGCCTGATAAGAACTCTATTAAAATGTTTTTAATTGTTGATCGTGATTGAGAAATTGGTTGTAAATTATTGTTTTGTTAAAGATTGTGATTTTTGAGAAAATGGTTTTAATGCTTGATCCAGCTAGTTAGGTTTTGTTACTTACTGGGCTCTTTAGCTCATTATGTGGTTTATATATTTCAGGTGATGACGATTGAACATTGGGGTGCATTTGGGAGAATGCGCTAGGACGATTGAATTAAATATTGAATTTTATTTACGTTATTGAACCGCTTCCGTTATTGTTTATCGTTTATTATTGATATTGTAAGATTAATTTTGGTTTAAGAGGTTTTAAAGATTTTAGACTTTTGAACTTGTTGGATTGTACGTTAGCCTTACATGCTCATGATATTTACTTCATAAGTGTGTGACGTTGTTATGTTTCGAGCCTTGGGTTCGGGGCATAACAATTTGAAAGAATTCATAGGGAAAATCAAGAGTTTTATGCTAGAGTTGAATTGAAGATCTCTGAGTTATCCTAGATACATGAGAAGCACTGATGGATTTCTACCCTTGGAATTTATTTTCCCTTTCTATCTTATTTTTCTTGCGTAAAAGGATTATCTAGTATAATTTTTTTTGTTTTGAGTGTTTATTTATTTTTCCTAGTCTTTAATTTTTTTGATTTGTTGAGATTGTTCTTTTTTTTTAATGGATTAATTGCTTGTTATATCTTTCTTAGTTAATTTGAATTGCTTTCTTTTTGCTTTGATTGATTAAGTTGTAATTGTTTTTCTTTGTTTTAAGTCACACACTTTAAATTGATGCATTCATTCAATGATTTTGCTAGCATGTTTTCCAAAATTTATTTTTGCTCAAACCCTCTCCCATGAGTTTTAAATCAAAAATCTAATTTTTCTAACATACACATTGAGGACAATGTGCAATTTAAGTTTGGGGGAGTGATTTAGTAATTTCGAAAACCCATAAAAATTGAAAATTTTGAAAATCCAAAAATTATTTTTAGTTAAGAGAGAGATTTTTTTCTAAAACTTCATAGTTATTTTTCTTTTTTGAGTCATACATTTTATTTCAATTTTTAAGTTTTTATCATGATTTAGTTTTTGATTTGATTCTTTTCTCAAATTTTGCTATGTTTATAATATCTTTTTTTTCAATTGCAAATGAGAATACGATGTTTTTGTTGAAAAATTGAGTTAATTGATTGATACTTGCTTTAGAAAGTTTGCATTTTTCATCCATTGTAAATTGTTTTGCTCATTCTTAATAAGACTTGCACACATTGATTGTTGATCATCAACCTTTTCACCCACTGAAACCGAAACTCATTCTTAATAAGATTTGCACACATTGATTGTTGATCATCAACCTTTTCACCCACTGAAACCGAAATTCTCATTGTTCTTATACCCCCTTTTTTTTTATTACACCCTTGTTCTTTTTCTTTTTTTAGCCATCTTTGCTAAATTGAAAATTTTTTTCTTGGCATGATAAGTGAAGAATAAGTGTGGGGGAATTTCCCATGATAGTATGAGATTTGCTTCTTTTGAAAAGTAAGGAATTGCTTTGTCCTAATAAGGGAGAGAAAAGAAATTGACAATGTTCCAATAAGTTGTTCCCTTGGTAGTGAAAAGAGGAGAAGAGACCTTGCAATGTCAAGAGTTGTCCCTCTGAAAAAAAAATAAAAAAAGAAAAGTGTTTTGAATAAAGAACATTCCTTGGAAGTAGAAAGTTGAAAAGAAGTGTTTGAGACAAGATTTAGACTAAATTCTTATTTTCACCCAAACACCATTCTTAAGCCTAAATTCATTATCTATGCCCTTTTCTTTTATCTTTCACTTAAAGAAAAAGCCTTGATCTTTGAATCATTACATGTGTGTGATCTATTAAGTTTGACCTTAAAACCTGTTTTCTGAAAACCTTGGATGAAGATGTAGATATCTATTGCTCAAGTAACTCTTTTGACTACTTTTATGAGTTGTGTGAAAAACTTGTTTTTACTCTGCTTTTGATAGATTGATGACTTTACATAGAACTATTTGAGAATTGATTTCTTATTAAGGGCTAATCATGTGAATACTTGTTTTTGGAATTGAATTTGTTGGTTCTGATTGATTCCGTGCTATGATGAATTTCTAAATAATTTTTATCTCTTCTCTTATCTATCATGTTTTTAGCCTTTATATCTACGTATTTTTTATTTTGAGTCAGAGTTTATCTATTTATAGTTGTGTCTAGTTTTGGTTTGCACACTTGCTTTGCTTAGGGACTAGCAAAAGTGTAGTGTGGGGGAAATATTATAAGACCTAATTTCTTTTATATTTTCAATGCGATTTTGCCTTGTTTTGGTAGTCGTATGTGCATATTTAACCCATATTTCTCATATTTGCTATTTTATGACCAGTTGGAGACATTTTTTACAAATATGAAGATTTGGAGCAATTTTGGATCATTTTGGAGAAACTACTGATTTTGGTCATTTTTAGGCTAGTAGGCCCATTTGGCTCGATTTGAGCCCATGAAGCCTGAAGATAATTTCAAATTTGTGGAGATCCAAATTTAGTGTCTCTAGGCCCAAATCTGCATAATTGAAGCCCAATGATTTATTCCAAATCCAATTAGTAATTATAATGCATTAATTCAAATAATCTTGATGATGTCATGATTCAAAGGCCTATGTTAACTAGGATTTGATATGCAGTAGTTTGGAAGAAAATTCATATCTTTTGATACAGAGCTCAGAAAAATGCAAATAAGGTATCGTTGGAAAGCTACATCCAAGCTCTAAAACTTTTCTTTTGACCTTGAAGCCTAATTTTGTCGGGAAGAATGTCGAAAATGCCCCTAAAGTGTTATGGACAAAATGGACTACATTCCTAGCTAACTTTGGAGTTGTATGCCGACTTGGACATTTACAGTGTGTTTGGATTGAGGGTTCTGGAGGGGATGGGTCGGGACGGGAGGTATTATTGACTATAGTTCCATGTTTGGATTGGAAATTAATTTTGATCCATAGGTCTTGATGGACCAACTTTGGTCCTCCAAGATCCTTATAAGTCCATCTTTTCTGGTACTCCAATTTGGGGTACAAACAAGTACCAACAAAACTTTCATTTATAAAATGCTAGGTGATCCCTCATGTTCCTTACTTTTTATATTTTAAACTATCCAAAAAAAAAATGGTCCTTTCCTTCATTTCCTTTAAGAAACCCTCCTTTCCCATCCTTTCTTGTCCTTTACTGATCCCTCAAAATTTTATCCAAACACAGTGTAATTGGACGGTGAAATCCAACTGGTTGAGATGACGTGCAAGCTTTTTATTGGTCTGGAATATTCCTTGTTAGCCAATCAGAGTTTCACTTGGAGATCAAGCAGTGCAATTCCTAATCAGAAAAGGATTTGGAGACAAAATTAATCCTGGCCATTCATTGAAGATTGTCCAACGGTAGAGATTAATTCCTAGCTCTTGTAAACCAACCTAGGTGCCTATAAACAGAAATTCGGCCCTAGGAAAATCACAATTAGCAATTAACAATTCATCATAATTTTATTAGAGATTTTTGAGAGCTTTCTCTCTTGTATTCGTCACACCCTAGGAGGAGACCTTGTCGACATCTTCTCTTCAATATGTCGACAATGGTGCTCTCAATTATGTGTGAGTAGTTCTTTTTAATGCTTTTTCCCTTTGAAACCTTAAGTTATGGAATAATTATTTGATCTATGGTGAGATCTTGTTTTTATTTTCTTTATAAATCTATTGATGATTTGATAATGATTTATTTAGATTATGCATGCTTGATAAGTCTAATCTATGTGGTGTATGGTTGAATAAATTGTTTTCAATGATTCAATAAGATAAGTTTTCATAATAACCCTGAATTTGTTGTTAGTTTGATTGATTGATTTTTATTGGAATCCGGAGTCTGATTAAGTTGATTAATTGATCTCTTCTAGATTAGATTTGGTGAATCTTTAGTAATTGAATCTAATTGTTAGTAGCATAATTCGGTTATGATAGTGAATCTTTAGTAGCTAATTTATTGAATTGGGTTATGTATTGATCTTATGTTTTAAGTGAATCTTTAGTAATTTAGTTCATATGTTTCATTTATTTATTGATCTCTATGCTTTGTTAATTGCATGATTTAAGAATCTTTATAGTATTGAATTTGATAATTGATAAAAGGATTATTTTGGAAATCTTTAGTACCAATTTAATTATCATTGATATAAATTGAGAATAGATGAGTTTTTAGTAATATGTTTCTCTACCAAAGACTTATCTTGATTTGATTTGTTGATTGATGTTGTGATATGTGATCCATAGTCTTTTTAATTATTCTACACTTAAGTGGGGATAAGTGGGGAAGTATTGCCTTTTTAATTATTATATTCTATTTCAATTTGATTTCGTGACAATTCTGCTATCTCGTACTTTTAATCTGTTTGTTTTCTTAGTTGTTTTGAATTAGTTGATAAAGACTCGTTTCTTACTTGTGGGATCGACCCTGACTTGCCCTATCTACTAGTGAGAGAGAGTTTATTAGGTTTTTATTTTGTGACTCGCTGACTACACGATCAGACTTCCTCCTTTCTATGAGCATGACTATCACATCCATCTTCTCCTAGGGGCCAAAGTAGTCAACATAAAGCCTTATTGTTATCCCTATACCCAGAAAGAGGACATGGAAAAACTTATTATTGAGATGCTTGGTGAAGGCATTATACACCCCACTACTAGCCCTTTTTCCTTTCTGGTCCTCTTAGTACACAAAAAGGACGGTTCTTGGAAGTTTTGTGTGGATTATAGAACACTCAATGTCATTAAGGTGAGGGATAGATTTCCCATTCCCACCATTGATGAGTTATTGGATGAGCTCTATGGTGCTATAGTCTTCTCCAAGATTGATTTGCGTGCGGGCTATCATCAAATACGGGTAGCTGAGACTGATGTCCATAAAACAACATTCTAAATCACTAATGGGCATTATGAATTTCAAGTCATGCCTTTTGGCTTGACCAACGCACCATCCACTTTCCAAGCCGCCATGAACCATCTGTTTCAGCTTTTCCTCCGCCGATTCGTGCTTGTTTCTTTTATGACATCTTAATCTACAACACCACTATGACAGAGCATTGGCGACATCTGGAACAAATGTTATAGCTTTTGAGAGACAACCACTATTATGAAAAGCACTCAAAATGCTCTTTTGCTAGGACTTCTATCGACTACTTGGGGCACCTTATAACAAGTCAAGGAGTCTAGGTTGATCCCACAAAAATTGAGGCTATTACTGCTTGGCCAATCCCTACTTCAGTGAAGGCTCTACGTGGATTTTTGGGACTTACAGGTTACTACTGTAAGTTTGTAAAACATTATGCTACCGTTGATGCCCCTTTTACAGACTTGCTTAAGTCTAATGGGTTCATGTTGTCTCCATCAGCTTCTAATGCTTTCGAACAACTCAAGAAAGCCCTTACTACTACCCCA
This sequence comes from Corchorus olitorius, assembly GCA_001974825.2. Classification (NCBI taxonomy): domain Eukaryota; kingdom Viridiplantae; phylum Streptophyta; class Magnoliopsida; order Malvales; family Malvaceae; genus Corchorus; species Corchorus olitorius. The sequence continues at coordinate 13,712 of AWUE01019769.1, read as the reverse complement.
ATTCTTGCTTTACTAGATTTTTCGAAGAGTTTTGATGTTACCACTGATGCTACGAATGTTGCCATTGGAGCAGTACTGTCACAAGGCAACCACCCCATAGCCTATTTCAGTAAGAAACTCTCTTTCCGAATGCAGCATGCCTCAACATATGCTAGGGAAATGTATGCCATTACAGAATCAGTCAAGAAATGGAGACAATATTTATTGGGGCTCCCCTTTGTCATTTTCATTGACCAACAGAGCCTTCGCAGCTTAAAGGATTAAACCATTCAGACACTCTAACTGCAGAAATGGTTGATCAAGCTTCTCGGGTACCAGTATTCAATACAATATAAACCAGGGAGCCAAAACACTATGGTTGATGCCTTATCACGCTCTTTTCCAAGTGAGGGCACTTGTAATGCCATTAGTGGCCCTGTGTTTACCTTCTTGGATGATTTGAGAGCCTTCTACACCATTGATTGCAAGGGAAAAAAACAACTACAACAATGTTCAGAGCCATCACAAGCTTCCTCGGGATACTCTGTTGTGAATGGGCTAATATTGAAAGATGGACGAATTCTAATTCTCGAGACCCATCCGTTGCAATAAGTTCTCTTGCAAGAATACCACTACACGTTTGTTGGCAGTCATGCCGGAGTAGCTAAGACCATTGCTAGATTGTCTGCAAATTTTTGGTGGAAGGGCCTCCACAAAACAATTAAGGATTTTATTGCAACTTAAAAGGTTTGCCAAGAAGTTAAGTACCTAACTTCTAAGCCACTAGGTTTGCTCTAACCGCTACCAATTCCTTCTATGAATTGGCAATATGTGGTTATGGATTTCATCATCCACCATCCTAATTCACAAGGTAAGACCTCCATATGGGTAGTAGTGGATCGTTGATGCCACCTCAAGTAGTCGTTACAAATGAGGTTTTATCAGATTTAAATTTATTTTTCCTCACGAACTCAAGTGCTACTCAAATGGGTAGAACATGGCAAGTAAGGGTCGTTTCCCATGCTAGGAAGGTTGATAACAACAAAGAACCATTCCTTCACACTAAGAAAGCAATTAGGTAGCACTGAATAATCAAAGTATAAGAGAGTAATTGTCACTAAATAAAGCAAATAGATGGATTCAAATTAAGAGACACTATATAAACTAAGCATACTTCCTTTCTCATCCCAATATGTAAGAGATCTATCATGTGTAATGAGTCCTTGACATAAAAGATAACAAGCAAATAAACATGCATACACCTTGGCAGGATATCAAATTATAACTCCTTGCAAACGGCAAGTCACAACTTGTCACTAGGAAGGACTAAGCGGTAGCTAAGTTATGCACCAATTCCAAGTTCTTTACCTATATAAGGTGGATTTCACCTAATTATCGACGTCACATCTCTCTTCTAATATATACAGATTCGTCAGAAAGCATCCCTCAATATAGATTGATGAGGCATGAAGTGCATTGAACAATTAATCAAGCTATTAATTAAAACATATCATCCTAGATCTATGTAAAACCGTAGCCCATAGAAAGATAAATATGAGATACCAGTAAACCATATAACTCCGTAGTATGTTATATAATAAAGAGAAATGAGATTCCTAGAAAATCATACACATCAGAAAGGTTATAATACAATCATCTTTACAACTTGAATCAGATCTAATCAACTATACTCATCAGAAAGTATATTGTATAATCAATAGATAGAAATCATCATTAGCTTATCAAACAATTATATGAGTGGCACGAAACTTGAATTAAGAACCAAGTCTCACCATTTCACAATAAATAGAAATCTACATGGGAGAGAAAATAAGTATAAGAGAACTACTCACTCATGAGATTGAATGAAAGCTCCATTCTTCTGAGAGTTGGGCGACTAGCAAGCAAATGAATTACAAAGTGAAGAATACTAGGGTTAACTATCATGGGCGGCTAGGGTAGTGAGAATACATAAGTATTTATAGGAAAAGTAGAGCTAGGGTTTACTAGGAGTGTAAATGACTTGAATATCCTTGAGGGTGGCCAGCCTTGTTGAGCAAGTAGTGATACATAGGTCCCCATGTGAGTACATATGGTTTCCTACATAACACTTGCATCGACTTGGACTTGTATATGATTCATATGGGTAACCATTATCACGACATGGTTAACCACATACTCTTCATGGGCGGCATTGAGCTTCATCTTCTCAAGTTGTCTACTTGGATCTCCATTGATAATCATTCAAGCTTCCATTGATAACTTTCACGAGCTTCATCAACACATAGTTCACCACATTGAGAAAGTAGTTGACCACATCCTTTGGACTATGGTCGAAATTCACCATCTTGATGTCTCCTTTCGGGCTTCAATCAAATCGTGCTCCAAATAGCTCCATTTTAGACCATATTGCAACTTTCGGTTACATACAAAATAGACATAAAATACATGTAACATCTTGGTCTCATCAATCTTCTCTCTAAGTATGGCCATTTCATAGTTGTGCCATCTCATGTAACAGCCCCTGTTTTAGCCGCCATTTTTGCTAAAGAATTAGGTAAGTTGCACGGGTACCTCGAAGCATTGTGTGTGACAGAGATCCTTTGTTTATTAGTCATTTTTGGCGTGACCTTTTTTGTTTGCTGGGGACACAGCTCCAAATGAGCAGCTCTTATCATCCTCAGACCGATGGGCAATCTGAGGTCCTTAATAGGTGCCTTGAAACCTATCTAAGAGACTTCACATCTGAGAATCCCAAGCACTGGTCTCATGTTCTCCATTGAGCCGAATGGTCTTACAACACATCTTTTCATACTTCGACCGGAATGACACCATTCGAAGCAATTTATGGGCATTCTCCACCCACCATTGCATCCTATATTCTCGATTCTACCAAAAATGCTCATCTGGAAAACAATTTGTTGGAGCGCCAAAGCTTGATAAGACAATTGAAGGCTAATTTTGCTCGAGCTCAAAACCACATGATGATGATGGCTGATAAGAAGAGACAAGAGAGGCATTTTCAAGTTGGCGAGTGGGTGCTACTTAAGCTGCAAACTTACCGACAGCGGACAATAGCTCATAAAACATATTAGAAGCTAAGTAAGAGGTTCTTTGGACCTTACCAGATTCTGGAAAAAGTTGAGACCGTGGCCTATAAATTGAAGTTACCAGAGAATTCACGGGCTCATCATGTCTTCCACGTTTCTTTGCTTCGAGCTTTCAAAGGAGCTTTGCCCACTGAAACAGCCCCTTTGCCAGCAGAATTTGTTGATGGTCAGCCAGTATTGACCCCTAAAGCAGTTTTGCAGCAACGTCAAGTTAAGAAGCAAGGCAAGGTTTACTCTCAGGTGCTCATTCAATGGAAGGATCGGCCAGTTTCCGAGGCAACCTGGGAATGGATCAAGCGTTGCAATAATCCGAGCCCTGCCATTCTTGCTGAAACAATCCAGTCACTTAGTCAGTGTCATAAAGAGGGTTCATGGATGTGCTCAGCTGTTAACCATTTGGTTTAAAGGGCACTTCCAATGCATCAAGGAATGGACTGAAGAAATACAAAAGGCTTTTCCAAGTTTCAACCGTGAGGACAAGGTTGTCATTGAAGGAAATAACAATGATATGAACTCACCCGAGGTAGCCAGCCCAAGGAGTACTCGCATCCGACAGCCGCCAACTCATCTTGTGTTGACTCCAAAAATTAAACAGATATCTCCTTTATCTTATGCTTTGCAATTATCTCTTAAATCTTATGCTTTTGTCATTGGAAGGGATACGCCTGGGTGCGCACATTGATCCCAAAGCCATTAGAATTTATGTTGATTATAATTGTTGTTGCTTATATATTGCCAGTAGAGTGAATAAAAATTAGAAGAAGAAATATTTCCTCTCCCAAAGTCTAATGTCTGATTCTCTCTTCTTAAACTCTCTGCTTGGCAACCTATATTTCAATCTCTCTTCCTCCAAAGTCTCTTCTTATAATGTTTCAATCTCGTGGATCTTTGCCCAAGCCCTTTATTCAATGGATTCTTCAGCAGCAACTTTCCCTTTTGGATTTCAGCCCCAGCAGCAAGGGCTAACTCTGCCCAGTTCTGACATATCCAATAATTTATAGACTCAATTCTCAATGAATTCACTTAATGTGTTATATTTCTATGTCAAACTCTGAAAATCAAATGTTTGATCCTCTTTTTTTACTGGTGCAGGCTCAATTGATGCAGGACAGGTGAAAATTGAGTTGTAGTTACAATTAGACGACACTTTCTAATGCCCTTCAATTCATCAGGCCTTCCTCCAAAAAAGAAAAAATAATTTCTATATATTACACTTTCTGATACACTTTGGGCCGATAGCCTTTGTTTCTTAGTAGAACCTGTTAGGTTCATATATTAATTGATTTTCAATACCTTTTGAGTGGACAAATTCAACCCATGAATTCTGATGAAATTGGCTTATTTGTTTTTTTTTTTTAATTCACTTAAATTTTATTCTTATGTTATCCAGATACATTAAATATAACTCTTTGTTTATTTTTTTTTGGATAATTATCAATTTATTACTCAGCAAAAAGCAAAAACTTTTACAATGTACTACATGCTTAGCAGCAAGTTAAAAAAAAAAAAGGAACAACTATTCAACAAAAAAATAGAAATGACATCATAACCTAGCTAGAAACACCAGGAATCACCAAATTCCATTTACAACAAAGCTTCATGTTTATGAAATCAGGAGCTACTCCACCAATACCATGAAGCTTAAGTCTGATGAAATCTCCAATTTGTATAAAAAGCTCTTCAGTTGTCTTTTTTCTTGCTCTTGAAAAATCTAGAGTTCTTTTCTAACCAAATGGCTAATTTAAGAATCTTAGTCAGTAAAAAAAGACTTGCCTTTAAGACTCTTAGTAGCCCAAGATAACTCAAACTCCCAGTCCTTCTTTGTTCTAGAAAAGCCACAAGTATGCTAGACCTGCTACCAAACAGTTTTGAGTAAACACATAAGAAAAATAGATGATCACGAGACTCATCAGAAACCCCACAAAGCAAACATTCTCTAGAATCCAATGCCACGCCCCATTTTGTTAATCTGTCCCTGGTAGGTAATCTATTCAAAATTACCAACCAAGTGACAAAAGAACATTTAGGAATGTGCATAGGAAACCAGATTAGCTTTGGCCATTGTTTCTTTTCCTGCTTGAGCCTCAGAAAATCATACACACGAGCAACTTTGAAGTTGTTCCCAATGAAAGACCAATTATCATTTTGAAGAACATGCTACTGCACCAAGTGATGGGTGTCGTATTCCACCAAAGATAAAAATCATACAAAACCTATAGACAGGGTAAGTACGAGTCGATCCCACAGAGAACTATTGTTTTAATTACCTTTCTTAAAGTTATGAATTAAACTAAAATGGGGGGTTTTCTGGAAAAATTAACTAAACTAAATAAATAACAAAATAAAATACTATGGAGATTAAAGAAACAATTAAATAAATATTCCAATTTCAAGACAATCGCACTCTTGGGGTAAAAGGATTTGATCCTTGGCATCAATTAATATCTAACTTGGTAAATAGATGGCGTAGATTAACGTCATCAACCATTAATCCCTATCTTTCCCTAGTCTTCATTAGTCCTGGCTCACGTCCTAAACTAAATCCTAACAGGTGTATTAACCTAGTTCCAATCGTCTACTAGATTCAAGTAATCCGTTGCTTTAAGAACTAGAAAGATCTTAGCCAACAATAGACAATGTTCACTAATATAGGCAACATTCAATCTAATTTCAAGATTCTCTTAGAAGGCTACCCTAAGTTGTTACTTGGGATTTAATTACCTACGGTTGCATATAGGAATCTCATCTAACAATAGAAATCATACCCAATTACAATAGATGGCCATTCTACATAATCAAGCATGAAATCATTCAAATAATTCAGAGAAAATTGAAAAACTTACAAGATAGATGAATAAGCGCAGAGCCTCACAAATCAAATACCCAAGAGATTAAAAGTCTTAAAATTGAATTAACTAGAAAAGAAAGTTTAGAAAATAATCAAGAATGAAGAAAATCTCCATTCTTGAATTTACGTTTCCCAAAAGCAAAAAAAAAAAACAAAATCTGGAATTCCAAAATTGAATCCCGTCTCCAGGCATGCGGCTGCCCTTTTAAAATATATATTAATACTTTGTTTTGGCCATTTTACAACTTTGCCATCAAATTCTAAAATAACTAAAATAGAAAATTTGGGTAATAAAAATGTCTCTTAAGCCCAAACATGTCATGTGTCCAACTGAAATTGTAAGCCCAAAGGAATTGAGCCCAACGTGACTTCAAATTTCTGCTTTGATTTCCGTAGCCTGTTTCGACCCTGAGAAGGTCTTGTTTGACCCGCTCCAGGTTGAAACGGGAGAATTTCAGCTTGTATCTTGGTGAATCTCGACCCTTTGCGGAGGTTGATTTCAACCTGCCAGAAGGTCAAAACAGAAATTTTCCAACTTGTTCTAAATAACTCCAATTTAGCTCCTTTTGCCTTGAAGCACTCCAATATGTACCTAAAACATAAATATGAATAAATTATGCATCAAGCACATAAAAATAGGAACATAATTAAATAAATTAACATATAAAATATAGGAAAATATGTGCCTAACAAATTCCCCCACACTTAGATCTTGCTAGTCCGTAGCAAGCTAGAAAAACAAAACAAAAACTAAACACTTAAAGAAAACTAAAGACAAGCAAATAAATGCATATGCAAACAAACACTCTAAAATCAAAAAAAAAAAAAAGAAAAATCACATGCAACACATGACTTAGTTCCACTTTCGTAGGCACACGGTGGTTTTTAGGTAAACCACTAGCCTTTAAACCCCTAAGCGTCCCTAGAGGAGGAGTATAGTCTCTTGAGGGCTTACTTAACTAGAACGACACCTACAAACATTATGTAAAAGAAATTTAACTAGAGAAGCAAAGGTTTAAAAAGAAAATTTTTTTGAAAATTTTTGAAAAATTGTTTTGAAAAACCTTCTCTAGTAAAAGATGCAAAGAATGGACCTTTAAAATAGATATTTCCCTCCCCCACACTTAAATAACACATTATCCTCAATGTGAAAGTAGTTGCTAAAATAATCAACCAAAAATGTGTTTCCATTCAAGAAGAGTTTAAAATGTGGAGTACACAAAAGGTCATCTCAAAAATTCATCCACAAATTCTAGAAAGGTGTAGTAAAGGTTAGTAAAAATTCAAAAGTAATATAAATCAAATAAAAATATGCTCAAAAATCCAATCAAAATATTATAGGGTTCATCATACCTTAATAGGTATGTATAATCCACTCATAATAGTATACTTACCATAGACTTGCAAAACCATCCAATCTCCACTAAAGATTAGCTCAAAATGAAATAAAGCATAGTACACACAAGAACTACAATGCATTAATAATTAGGGTTGTAATGGGGCTAATGGGTAAAGTGGACTATGAAAAAATGGGTAAATGTTATATCAAAAATATCTCAAGAAAGGTGAAGTGAAAATAATCATGGGCAAATATATTAATGAGTAGCTCAAAATTTGGCTCCAAGAACTTCAACTTTCTTCTTCCTTCTTAACTTCACCATAAACAATGAAACAATGTGTACTCAAAACAATTTCAGAATTTTTGAAAATAATTTCAAAAATCAATGAATTGTTTTAAAAATCTTTTTGGTTAGATCAATAGCAACACATTAAGCACAAAGGTGGGGAAAAATTATCAATAACATCATATATGCAATACTTAATCTATCAAGAAAGTGTGCACCCAATCCAATAAATTAAGCAAACATAGCAATAAGCACAAAGTATCATAACATGTCTTATATAAGGTCCTAAACATGAAATATGCAAAAATTAATTAAAAGCTAATTAACATAAAATTCAAAACAAAAACAAAAATAAATCATTGGGTTGCCTCCCAACAAGCGCCTTTCTTTATTGTCTTTGGCTAGACCTTTCCATTCTCTATTTGTCAAGGAGGATCTTTCCACCTCAATGTAAAAATCAAATATGCACAAAATCGAAAGATATGAACATATAAGAATAAAAGAAAATTAAAGAGATATGGAAGGAAGTCACCTATTTTGCTTAAAGGAACTCCATGAATGGCTAGTAAAGCCAATGCCCTTGTTTGCCGTGGTGGGTTTGTGCAAGAGCTTCTTCGAGTGAAAGAAATTGGCTTTAGACTCCTCTTGCATTCTCAGCATCTTGGCAACATTGTTAAACTGCATGCATCATCATTCTTAAAGAATGGTTCCATTGTCACCCATTCGTCATATGAATCACCATTGAAGCATCCAAACTTCAAAAACTTTTCAATCCCTAGATAATCTTGATTCTCACATCTCAAAATATCAATTAGAGAAGAGTTATCAACCATATTGACTTCGGATGCAGAATTTCCACTTAAAGTTGGCTTAGGAAGGATTTCGGGTTGATTTGTTGAAGAAGTTATATCATCAAGTTTGTCTGGGAAAGTTGTTGTTTCGACCCCTACGAAGGTCGAGTTCGACCTCTCCAAAGGTTGAATCAGGAGATTTTTCTGCCTAGTTCGACCTTCCTCAAGGTCCAGTTCGACCTTTTTTTTAAGTTGAAACAGATTTTGTTTTCTCTTCTTTTTTAGCTTCATTCTCACCTTGGTTCACTTCCCATGCTTCATTTTCTTCTTCCTCAAGGGCATTGAGGTAAGCTTCGGTCCTTCCTAAGGAAGAAACAAGTTGTCCCATTTGATTTCCCAGATCTTGTATTTCTTGTTCATGTATCAATAGTTTTTTGCTTAATTAACAATTGTCGTTTTTCAAGTAACAACTGTCTCTCAACAAGTTTTTCCATTAAAGCCACTAAGGTTGAATTTGGAGCTTGAACTTGTTGTGAGAATTGAATTTGTTGTTCCTCCAATTGGTGATAACTTGCATATGGCTCATAGTAGGAACTATGAAAGTGTTGATCTCCATGCTGCTCATATGGTGGATAATCTCCATAACCTAAATTGAAAGAACAATGGTTGTAATAAGGTTCATAGTAAGAAAATCCATCATAAGTGCTAAATTGCTACATAATAAAAAAAAATAGAATTTAAGTTAAAGGAACAAGGAAACCAAATTTAGTCAATAATTCTTCAAGACTTGAATGAAGGGGTGACTTGTAAAGCAGCGCCTAATGCCTAAATCTGCAAAGTCAAGAAAAACACAAAAAAAAAAACGAAACAAAACAAAACTAAAGGAAAGTAACAAAACAAATGAGTTCCCCGGCAACAGCGCCATAATTTGATGGGTGTCGTATTCCACCAAAGATAAAAATCATACAAAACCTATAGACAGGGTAAGTACGAGTCGATCCCACAGAGAACTATTGTTTTAATTAACTTTCCTAAAGTTATGAATTAAACTAAAATGGGAGTTTTATGGAAAAATTAACTAAACTAAATAAATAACAAAATAAAATACTAGGGAGATTAAAGAAACAATTAAATAAATATTTCAATTTCAAGGCAATTGCACTCTTGGGATAAAAGGATTTGATCCTTGACATCAATTAATATCTAACTTGGTAAATAGATGGTGTAGATTAACGTCATCAACCATTGATCCCTATCTTTCCTTAGTCTTCATTAGTCCTGACGCATACCCTAAGCTAAATCCTAATAGGTGTACTAACCTAGTTCCAATTGTCTACTAGATTCAAGTAACCCGTTGCTTTAAGAACTAGAAAGATCTTAGCCAACAATAGACAATGTTCACTAATATAGGCAACATTCAATCTAATTTCTAGATTCTCTTAGAGGGCTACCCTAAGTTGTTACTTGGGATTTAATTACCTACGGTTGCATATAGGAATCTCATCTAACAATAGAAATCATACCCAATTACAGTAGATGGCCATTCTACATAATCAAGCATGAAATCATTCAAATAATTCAGAGAAAATTGAAATACTTACAAGATAGGTGAATAAGCGCAGAGCCTCACAAATCAAATACCCAAGAGATTGAAAGTCTCAAAATTAAATTAACTAGAAAATAAAGTTTACGAAATAATCAGGAATGAAGAAAATCTCCATTCTTAAATTTACGTTTCCCAAAAGCCAAAAAAAAAAACCAAAATCTGGAATTCCAAAATTGAATCCCGTCTCCCACGCATGCAGCTGCCCTTTTAAAATATATACCTAATACTTTGTTTTGGCCATTTTACAACTTTGCCATCAAATTCTAAAATAATTAAAATAGAAAATTTGGGTAATAAAAATGTCTCTTAAGCCCAAACATGTCATGTGTCCAACTTGAAATTGTAAACCCAAAAGAATTGAGCCTAACGTGACTTCAAATTTTGCTTTGATTTCTGTAGCCTGTTTCGACCCTGAGAAGGTCGAGTTCGACCCGCTCCAGGTTGAAACAGGAGAATTTCAGCTTGTATCTTGGTGAATCTCGACCCTTTGCGGAGATTGATTTCGACCCGCCAGAAGGTCGAAACAGAAAATTTTTAACTTGTTCTAAATAACTCCAATTTAGCTCCTTTTGCCTTGAAGCACTCCAATATGTACCTAAAACATAAATATTAATAAATTAAGCATCAAGTACATAAAAATAGCACATAATTAAATCAAATTAACATATAAAATATAGGAAAATATGTGCCTAACACCAAGATCCTAAGCTTTAGAAGCTTTTTGAAACTCCAACTATATCTTTGCAAGAGAGGAATATCGATTATATTTCTTCCCTTGAGCACATATTCCTCAATCCAAGACACCCAAATAGAGCCTGCCTAAGTATAGATCAACCGTAGATTCTTATTACACATGCTTTATTCCAGTATAATAGATCTTTAAAGCCCAAACCTCCTTCAAACTTTGGAAGACAGACCTGATTCCAGCTGACTCTGGCTCCTTTACAATTCCCAGCACAACCCTTCCATAAGTAGCTAGCACAAAGTTGATTAATCTTATCTATGATAGACTGTGGTAGTATGAAATTCATGCACCAATAGTTTTGCATACTGAACAAGACAGATTGAATAAATTGACATCTCCCAGCATAGGAAAGATGTCTAGCAGTCCAAGAAGTTATTCTCTGAGGAAAGCATTTAGTCGTTTAGAAACTAAAGGTATTCCGAGATAAAGAACTGGAAGCTTACCAATCTTAGAGCCAGTCTCTACTGTCATCTCATCAATAGCCTCAGCAGATAATCCAGTTAATTACAAAAATCTCACTCTTAGAACAATTGAGCTGTAAACTAGAAAACAAATGCAGAATATTTTTACCCCCATAACAGACTCCAAATTCCCTTTTGTGAATATCATAAGATCATCTGCACAGCTCAAGTGAGTTAACTGTATTTTCTTGCATTTTGGATGAAATGCAAAAACTCCATAAGTTGTTGCAAGATTCAGAAGATATGGCAACACATTCATTGCAAGTATAAACAAATAGGGCGAGAGAGGGTCACCCTGTCTTTGTTTAATTTTTCGTTTGCTTTAGTCGGCTAATTATACTCTTTTGTTATTACAGGTCAGTGACTTTTAATCTCCTGTGAGATTGAGTTTTTTTCTGTTTGACCAGTCTTTGAAAACTGGAACAGTGGATAAGATTGATACAATGATAAAGCTGTTGAGGTTAAATTTAGTTGGGAGCTTTTTATGTGTTCCTGACTTCTTATGATACCTAATGTTTTTGGATGACATCATTGTATTTTCTTATTGTTTTCTCCTTCTCTCCTTTTCCAGTGATTTTGATCTCAGGGTCTGGTTTTAGGATTGGGATAAGGCCAGTGCCAAATGAAGCATCAGTTTGTCAGGCTTAATCAGGTATATAAGACATTCATGTCAACAAGGAACAAGTTTTTAGTTGGAATTAAAGTATATGTCATGTCAAGTTTCTTGACTAAATTCATACTATTGTTTTTGGTCCATTGAAATATTTTACAGATTCAGGTTGGGTTGTCAGCACTTGAAGGGAGGATTTGAAGACATTAAGGTAATAAGTAATCAACAGAAGAGTAAAAAGAAAAATTAGAGAAAGTTTCTAAACCTTCACTCGAGTAACCCTCAAAGACCAAAGTTGGTCAGAATTTTTTTTGTTACTTTTCTTGACTTCCATGGCAAAATGGTGAAGAAAGTTGACATTATTATTTTTCCAATGTCATCAATTGGTTCATATTTATGTTTTCCCTCCTAATATTGGTTGTCTAACAAAGGAAATTAAGGGGGAGAGGTAGAGCAAGGAATGAGAGGAATGTTTCAAATGGTTTTGGATTTTGCTTCAGTTCAGACAAGTTTAATCTCTTTGCCTCAAATGCATGAAGCCTCCTCTTTCTTTTCTTAATTCTTTGATATGATTTATTGAAAAAATTTTACATTTGTATTGAAGAGGTTCTTCGCGTGAGCAAGGGAGAAACGACACATACTACTAATTGGTCATCTTTTACCTTCTGCACATGTTAATAGAGGCTCTTAGTTGTTAACTAATGGCTTTGTGCTTTGCGTGGTTGTTTAGTAACTGGGTCATTGTTACATCATTATATTGTTTGATCAAAGCAATTTGGTGTTGTATCGCAGCTGTTCCATTGCACTAAAGATTGATTGACTAAACAATAATCATGATCATAACTTTTCTTTACCTCGGATCCCATGGTGTTAAATATATTTTTCCTAATTTATTATGCACTGCAATGCTTATTAATTTTGTTTTGTTCAGAGCACTTCCTTTTCAGACTTTGGTTCCTTCTCATTTGAGAGGCCTTTGTACTCGTCTGGAGAGTTCAAGAGCTATTTAGGTTTTGTGTATTTACTTTCAGTCATATATGCAATGCCATTGATGAAGCACCAGAAGGAACTGGTATTCTTGGCAAAGTGTCTATGGGGATTAATGCTACCTTCATTAATTTCAAGGCCATGCAATAATGTGTCTAGATTCGATCAAACCCCAAACAATGACAATGCATGGTATTCAAAGTAGTATTTATTCATATAAACCATATTATATGAGCATTTGATAGATAGTTTTTGTTGGTTCATCTTAATTAAATTAATTCAAGCACAAATAGTTTCTACTTTGTTTCAAAAGGAATGGGACTCCAACTTTAATAACTGATCACCAACATTATGTATCGATATTGTCAGAAATGTATTGAGATGGTGATGCCAATTGGATGTGGTGAAAATGAGACAATGTTCCAAGCATCACCTTTCGACATAGAAAACTATACCAGAACTTGTCAAGACTTATGTGGAGTATCCGAGGCTTCATTGGATCACAACAGAGTTTGGAGGGCATGTAAGCTTAATTCACTTGGATTCTAATTTCTACCTTATTTCCCCTTCAAATTTCCTATATTCCTTTTCTGACTATGAACTTCAAAGTAAAATATTTCAATGATAATTAATTTTCAGGATATATAAAATCTGTACTTTGGAAATTTTGGGTAAAAGTACACAAATGGTCCTTGAAGTGAGCCGAAATGTTCATTTTGGTCCCCGAAGTGAAACTTTGTTCAATTGAGTCCCTAAAGTGAATGGTAAGAAACAATTAAGTCCTTTCGTCAATTGCACCGTCAATTTCGCTGATGTGCCACTGACGCCGTTAACTTTGCTGACGGTGTTGCTGAGGTGGACTGCCATGTCAGCTTTTTTATTAAAAAAATAATTTTTAAAAAATATGTTTTTTGAAAAAAAAATTCGTTTTTTCTTTGTTTTTTCAAAAA
>AWUE01019768.1:0-93121 GCA_001974825.2 Corchorus olitorius | reverse complement strand
TTTTTTTTTCCTTTTTTCAGTTTTTTCGAAGAATTAATTATAAAGGTGATGTGGCAGTTCACCTAAGCGCCGCCGTCAGAAAGTTAACGGCGTCAGTGCCATGTCAGCAGAATTTGACGGTGCAACTAACGGAAGGACCCAATTGTTCCTAACCCTTCACTTTAGGGACTCAATTGAATAAAGTTTCACTTTGGGGACCAAAATGAACATTTCGGCTCACTTCAGGGACCATTTTTGTATACTTTTACCGGAAATTTTGCAAGCAACATCATTTTCTCCACTGGACTACGTGACCCATGGAGTGCTGGAGGGTGAAGAAATTATACTCTTTAACCCTTTTTTTCCCATTTGTAATTCTAACATAAAAAAGAACAAAAAATGCAAGACAAACCCTGATGACATAATTTGCTGATTCATTTTTAAAATTCTGCTATAACAGGGTTTTGCAGAACATATCAGATAACATTGTTGCAGTAAATACAAATGAAGGTATATCTTGTGTGTGTTACTAATGTATTGGATTTTTTAATTAACTAATCACTTGATTTTGATTGAAAATTTTCATGGTTATTACTTAATAGGTGGCCATAATTGCTTTGATTTTTGAGCACTCCAAGTGAAAGTGACCCCTGACTGGTTGGTTGCACAGCGAGACGAGGAGATCAGCATCATCGGAGGCTGGCTTAAAGCCCATAATGCCAAACTTGGTGGCTAGGAATAAGATTTGGCTTGGCTTCTAAGGCTGAGGGGAAAGGGAAAAAAGTAAATAACAATAAAGTACAAATTGCCCCAGAAATAATGAAAAAGCATTTCTCAGCCATACTTGATACATATATCCAATCTCTCACTGGGAACTCAAGAACTCGAGGTAAGAAATTGTGGTCTTTTTTGTCAAGAGTTGGTTGTTATTCAATCTAGTTTAATTTCAAAATTTTAAACATGCTTTAACTGATGCGGTTATATGTTTCAACTTGCAATGCTGAAATGTAACGTTTGGATGTAATTTCAACATAAATTTTGTTATGATTTTTGACAGGCTTAAAGCAGGGTTCAAAAGTATTTAATTACAGGAAATGCTAGTACTTTACCACGTATTTCACACTTGGAATTAAAGTTTGTTGGAAACTGATTTTAAGTTACATGCTCTGTAATATAATATTTTTATTAATTTTAAAATAATTAAATTTATCCAAATTCCTAAAAGTTATTACAAAAGAACTCATCAATTTTTCGTTATAAGTAAATTATGTTAACCATTTTTATCAATAATACAAGTTATCAAATTTACATAATTAGTTATTGAAAAGTTATATATATGATAAAAACTATATGTGAATCATCAAATTCATTATATTTTCATTAGTTAACAATTTCATCAACAATAGATGCTATCAAATTTATAATATACAGTTACTAAAAAGGCTATGTAGTTATGATAAATACTTTACACCAACAAATTCAATAACATCTAATAATAAGTAATTTTGGTGACAATGTAATCAATAAATGAGGTTATCAAATTTATAATACTTAGTTACTGAAAAAACTATAAGGATTTTGAAAAAAGTTATATATGTATCAACAAATTTAAAATATATCATTTATCAAATTATTCCTAGACACAACATTTGTGCGTTGGTTTAAAAAAAAACGCATTTGGAATAAGCTTTTTCTCAAGAAAAAAATATTGTGGAAACGCAGAAAATCGTGAAGTTGATGTTGTTGTCTTCTTAAAAAAACTTTATTTGGTGAGCCTAATTTCCAATAAGCTCTTCTCATTTCAAGACACTACATTTGAGAGTTGTATTTGTTCGCAAAACCATGAATTTGAGGTCTAATACTTTAAAGAAATCTTTGTTTGGCGAGGCAATTTTCCAACAAACTCTATTGAATTCGATACATGACATTAGAGCGTTGGTTTAAAAAAAAAATCATTCTAATAATTTTCAAATAAATAATGTTTTATGCACAAACGCAGAAAATTGTGAAGTTGAGGTTTTAGGCTTTGAAGAAATCTTTATTTGGCAAGCCACTTCTCAATGAGCTCTACTAACTCCGAAACACGGTATCTGAATGTTTATTCCACAAATAACGTATTCGGAATGAACATTTTCTCAAGAACAACATTCTGTGCAAAAACACGCAAAATCCAGAAATTCAAGTTTTAGGTTTTGAAGAAATTTTTTTTAATTTTTTATTTTTTTTGCAAACCCACTTTCCGACGAGCTTACTTACTCTAAAACACAACATTTGAGCGTTGGTTTCACAAATAATGTACTTGGAATGAGTGCTTTTCCGAGAACAACGTTTTGTGCACAAATGTGCTAAATCGAAAATTTGAGGTTTTAGACTTCTTAGAAAGTTTTATTTGGCGAGTCCACTTTCCAGTAGGCTCTACTCAAATGTAATGAAGAGAAACCTAATCTGTACTAATTTTTCAATATATTTTTGTATGTCATTTTGGTAGTTGTTTTCATGCTCCAACATAGAAATATCGATAACCACACTCTGAAAATTTGATAACCTCATTATGAAATTTCGATAACCTCTCTATAAAAATTTGATAACCACACTATGAAATTTTAATAATCAAAATCTTTTGATGCCAAAAACAAAATTGATAACCTTCCTTTGAAATTTTAATAACCTAATCCCTACAATTTTGATAAGCACTCTATGAAATTTTGATAACCTTCTTATGAAATTTTGGTAACCAGAGTATGAATTTTTTATAACCTTCTTATAAAATTTTGTAACCGGACTATGAAATTTTGATAACCTCCTTATGAAATTTTTGATAACCTTCGGATGAAATTTTAATAATCTTATTATGAAATTTTGATTACCAAACAAAGACAACAAAATCAAAAGCATAGGATCATTTACTCGCTGATAACAATCTAGTTGTTATTGGTTCAAATCCACCATCAAGACCTGCCAATGATCAACTTGAACCACCAAACTTCTAGAACTCGATAGAAATCAATAACCTTCAACAATGAATCCAATCTTCTTTCGTCGGCCCTAGATGATCAATTAGACCTGCAATTGACAACCTAAGATCACAAGAATCACAATCAAGCAATCATTGCCTAATTGTTTGCTAGGACTCTACAAGATTGAAGAAATACTAAGTATGTTCAAACTAGAATAATGAAGCTAAACTCACAATAGAGAATAAAACTCAATTTGATTGATGAACTTAACTTCTGGTTTTACAAGAGGAGATCGAAACCCTTATATAGTGGTAGGGTTCGACCATAACCCTAATAATAAGACCCTATGGGCGGCTAAAGGCGCAAATAAAGACAAGGAAATCTAATCCAAGTCCAACTATGAAAATAAACAATAAAACAGACTCAATTAAGGATTGGACTTAATTAAACAAGGTCCAACCCAAATAACATTCAAACTTAAAAATAAACTAATCTAAGATAAAATAAAGGTCTTATATTGCCGAATTGAACTATGCAAGCCCAATTAAGCATCAATAGCAAGCAAAGTGATGATCTTGTCTCCATGCGATTTCTCCTTGCTCAAATCATCTCCAAAGCTCTTCAATTGAACTTCAATGGACTTCATATCATCAAGATGAGTTCAAACAAATTCCATGAGTGCATCCTTGAATCTCTTAGCTCTTGATCTTGTTATTGGACCTTCAGGCATAGTCAAAGGATTAAATAGCACCTTCTTAGATCATGTCACAAGCTCATCAATATCTCCATGGTCTCCATGCATCTTCATGCCTCCATGTAGTCCATGCTCATCCTCTACATGCCTTCCATGGTCATCTTCTAGTCCATGATCAACCTTGGGCGCATCATCCCCTCCCCCTTGAAGAAGATTTGTCCTCAAATCTGCATCATTATCAAAAAGAGACAAGTGAGCAACATTAAAGGAAGGACTTACATTACCATACTCACTAGGAAGATCTAGTTTGTAGGCATTGTTGTTAATCCTCTCCAACACTTGGAATGGACCATCTCCACGAGGTAAAAGCTTAGATCTCCTTTTCTCAAGAAATCTCTCTTTCCTTAAGTGCAACCACACCCAATCACCAGGCTCAAAGATTACTTGTTTGTGTCCCTTGTTAGTCATGTTCATGTAATGTTGTGTTTTCTTCTCAATGTTTGCTCGAACCTTCTCATGAAGATCTCTAACAAATTCAGCCTTCCTTTTGCCATCCATGTCAACTTGCACATTTAAAGGTAAACTCATCAAATCCAAAGGAGTCAAAGGATTAAAACCATACACAATTTCAAAAGGTGAATAACCAGTGGTACTATGTATAATCCTATTATAAGCAAATTCAACATGCAGCAAGCATTCCTCCCAAGTTCTTAAGTTCTTTTTAAGTAAAGCTCTAAGCAAGGTAGATAATGTCCTATTGACAACTTCAGTTTGTCCATTCGTTTGAGGATGACATGTTGTCGGAAACAACAATTTAGTACCTAACTTATTCCATAAAGTTCTCCAAAAGTGACTTAAGAAGTTAGTATCTCTATCAGAAACAATGGTTCTAGGCATTCCATGTAATCTAACTATCTCCCTAAAGAACAAGTTAGCTACATTATTAGCATCATCAATCTTAGAACATGCAATAAAATGTGCCATCTTAGAAAACCTATCAACCACAACAAACACGAAATCCCTACCCCTTTTAGACCTAGGTAACCCTAACACAAAGTCCATACTAATGTGTGTCCAAGGTTCATGAGGAATAGGTAAAGGTGTGTATAGTCCATGAGGTTTAGATGTAGATTTAGCTTGCAAACAAACAATACAATTAGAAACATGTTTTCCTACATCATATCGCATTTTAGGCCAAAAGAAATGTTCATGTAAGATTTCATATGTCCTATCAACACCAAAGTGACCCATTTAACCTCCCTCATGCGATTCCCTCAATAGCAAATCACGCAAAGAACAAGAAGGAATACATAATCTAGATTCTTTAAACAAAAATCCAGCATGCATATAATACTTCCCAAAACCAAATTTCAAACATGCTTTATACATCTCACCAAAGTAAACATCCATAGCATACAAATCTTTAATGTATTCAAATCCTAGAAATTTAGAATCAAGTGTGGAAAGCAACAAATACTTTCTTGATAATGCATCAGCCACTATATTCTCCTTACCTTTCTTAGTCTCATCAGGATTTGTCCTATAGGCTGGCCTATTAGGAATTTGTACTCCAGGGATGAAATCAATTTGATGTTCAATTAGTACTAATAAGTGTATTTCGAAACAAAAGTAAGATCATACAAGAATTTTCATGTAAAGCTCTCTTAGTCTCACTCTTAATAGCTAACATACATTCTTTAACAACTTTCCTAGAAGTCTCCTTCTTTTCATTCAAAACAAACCTATTTTCATTGCCTAAATCATCAATTTTAGGTTCTGTTTTACTCTTCTCTTTAATCCTAAATTCAACTTCCAGTTTAGCAAAATCATCTCTCAATTTCAATTGATCTTTCAAAGCTTCTTGAGGTAATAAAGGAATTAAAGTGATAGGTACCTTATTGCAGACAAAGGAGTACCTATTTGTCTCTCAATCATGATGCACTTTGTTGTCAAATTTCCATGACCTCCCAAGCAACACATGACAAGCTTGCGTAGGTAAGATATCACACAAAACATCCTCTTTGTACCTGCTCAAAAAAAGAGTAACTAAAACTTGTTTGTTAACGCTAATTTATTCTCTATCATTGAACCAGCCTAAGCTATACGGTTTGGGATGTTTCGAAGTAGGTAGTTGTAACTCCTTCACCAAATAAACACTAGCTATGTTTGTACAACTCCCTCCATCTATAATCACACTACTTGGTTTTCCATTCACATAACATCTAGTGTGAAATAGATTTTCCCTTTGATTCTCAACATTACCTTTCACATATGCACTCAAAGTTCTCCTAGCTACCAAACTCTTAAGTGGAGCTAACTCATCACCAATCATCATCATCAATTGCAGCCCCATCATCATCCCTATCATCATCTCCATCCCCACTAGAATCTAGGTTAAAATCACCTTCTTATTCACTTAAAAGCTCACCATGCTCATTAAAGTACATCATTATCTTATTAACACAATCCTTAACATAGTGACCAAATCCTTGACACTTAAAGCTCTTAATGTGAGATTTAGATGATGAACTAGACCTAGAACCCTTACTTTCGGTTTTAGGACTCACATACTCCTTTTTCGCACCTTCCTTCTCGTTGTATGGCATCCTCTCATCTTTCTTGTAAGGAGTTTTCCAAGAGCTACTAGATGATGAATAACTCTTCTTGGCCGAACTATTCCTCTTCACTTGACCCTCGACCTTCAATGCATTCTGCAACATCTCCTCTAAATCATAATGTTGTTGCATCTCAACAATATCATGAATCTCTCTATTCAACCCCGCAAGGAACTTAGCCATAGTAGCTTGTGGAGCTTGTTCAACTTTAGCCCTTGAGATCAACAACATCATCTCTGCATAATACTCCCAACACTCTTAGACCCTTGCCTCAAAGCTTGCAATCTTTGGTATAAAGAGTTAATGTAGTAACTTGGCTCAAATCTTCTCCTCATAGCACTCTTCAAATCAGCCCATGTATCAATTAACCTTTCCCTATTTCTCCTCCTAAATTGTACCAATTGGTTCCATCAATTTAAAGCATTCTCAACAAACTCAAGGATAGCAATTTGTACCTTCTTTGTTTCTGTATAAGGATGATAATCGAAGTACATATCCAACTTTGATTCCCAATCCAAGTACTCTTCTGGAGTACCCCTTCCGTTGAACTTAGAAATCTTGTTGGAGCTTGAGGCTCCCTCAAAGCATCATGTTGATTTTGGGCCTCTCTTACTTGATGAACTTCATTAGCTAAGGTCTCCATCCTTTGATCCATTCTTGTAGACAAGTTGTCTAATCGTTGCACTAAGTTTTGCAACACATTGGCCAAGTCGGCCTGATTTTCTCCATCCCTTCTATCTCCCATTGTACCTGCAAGAAAAGATTAGTAAAGATAAAGAAAATTCCTCACAACCACACACAAACACACGTGTTTACCACAACTTTCACTCGTGTATGCACTCAACTATAGTATGGCTACCACTCTTTAGCTTCAATAGGCCTAATAAGAACAACTTGTAAGAATCAATTCGCTCTTCTCGTGACTTACTTGAGGAACAATCAATTAGTAGCAAAAACTCAATGAGAATCAAACTAGTGATCTAGAAACCAAACCAACTTGATATAGATGAATGCAGCAACTTCCTAGAATCACAAAAGTACTTTCAATTTGCTTAATTGATAACAAAAATTGTCTGTTTCAACCTGCAGAAGGGTCGAACTCAACCGATTGAAGATGAAACTCAAGAACCCTAATTTTGAAAAATCAAGAACCCTAATTTGAAACTCAAGAACCCTATTTTGAACCCTTAAGCTCCAAATTGAATTTCGATATGCTTCAAACTTGAGGATCTTTCAAATCAACTTTTCAATTGCAGCAGTAGCATCCCAAAAATCTTCAAAGCAACTTTCAATTCCTTCAATTAAGTTCAAATTGTAACCCTAACTAAGAATTCCCCAAATAACCCCAATAAACCATAATTCACGGTTTTTTATTTTTCACTATTTTTCGATGAATCCTTATAGTATAAGAACCCTAAATCTAAAATTTCAAAGCAATCGAAGCAATAATGTATCTAGCACAAAAATCACAAGTTTCTGAATTTTTTACCTTGTGCTTTGCGATATGGAGAAGAAACTTGATGAATGATGGATAAATGGATAGATTTAACCGATTGAAGATGAAATACCTATGCTCAGTTTACCAATTGATAACAATCTAGTTGTTATTGGTTCAAATCCACCATCAAGACCTGCCAATGATCAACTTGAATCACCAAACTTCTAGAACTTTATAGAAATCTATAACCTTCAACAATGGATCCAATCTTCTTTCGTTGGCCCTAGATGATCAATTAGACCTGCAATTGATAATTTTTAAGATCACAAGAATCACAATCAAGCAATCACTGCGTAATTATTTGCTAGGACTCTACAAAATTGAAGAAATCCTAAGTATGTTCAAACTAAAACAATGAAGCTAAACTCACAATAGAGAATAAAACTCAATTTGATTGATGAACTTAACTTCTGGTGTTACAAGAGGAGATCCAAACCCTTATATAGTGGTACGGTTCGACCATAACCCTAATAATAAGACCCTATGGGCGGCTAAAGGCCCAAATAAAGACAAGGAAATCTAATCCAAGTCCAACTATGAAAAGGAACAATAAACAGACTCAATTAAGGATTGGACTTAATTAAACAAGGCCCAACCTAAATAACATCCAAACTTAAAAATAAGCTAATCTAAGATAAAATAAAGGCCTCATATGGCCGAATTGAACTATGCAAACCCAATTAAGCATCAATAGCAAGCAAAGTGATGATCTTGTCACCATGTGATTTCTCCTTGCTCAAATCATCTCCAAAGCTCTTCAATTGAACTTCAATGGACTTCATATCATCAAGATTAGTTCGAACAAAGCCCATCAGTGCATCCTTGAACCTCTTAGCTCTTGATCTTGTCATTGGACCTTCAGGCATACTCAAAGGATCAAATGGCACCTTCTTGGATCTTGTCACAAGCTCATTGATATCTCCATGGTCTCCATACATCTTCATTCCTCCATGTGGTCCATGCTCATCCTTTACATGCTTTCCATGGTTATCTTCAAGTTCATGATCAACCTTGGGCGCATCACTCGCTCTTATAGCTCAACAAAAATTTTCCTCACGAAAGCCTGATAATCTCACCATGAAAGTTTGATAATCTCACTATGAAATTTTTTGATAACCACACAGAGACAACAAAATCAAAATCATATGATCATTTACTCTTCTAGCTTAACCATCCTTCTCCTTTCGGCTAAACCTTAACAAACAATTGATTGATTCGATTAATCTGAAACTAAAACTCCTAAAATATCTCTTTTCAATTAATTTCAAGAATTCTGGCAAAGCAAAATTCAAGAATATCATTATTTTAAAATTTAGCGTAGTATTTTAGATTTTTTTTGTATTTGGTATTTTTAGTTTTTTTTTTACAATTTTATTCTTCTACAAAGTTTCTCAAAGAATAGAATTTATAAGTATATCAGATTTAATTAAATGAGAATAGAATTTTTAGTAAAATAAAATTATAAAACCTTAATAATTGATTAAAAATAATAAAAATAACATTTCACATGGATTAAGATTTAAGCCCAAATAAAGTTAAAGATAAAGCCCAATTTTAAGTAATTGTGTTTCAGAATATTTTGTAAAAATAAGGGTATCATCGTCAATATTAAAGTTTCTCAACATTCATACTTTTATCAATTTTGGGGAAAAGTAATCTTACTACTATATATATATATGTACATATAGTGTGATTTATCGATTGATATGTGGTTACCAATTTTATAGTGTGATTATCAAAATTTCACAGTGTTGTCATCAAAATTTCATATGGATTAGGTTATTAAAATTTTATAGGAAAGTTATAAAAATTTCATTGTGTGTTTATCAAAATTTCATAGGAGGTTATCAAAATTCCACAGCGAGGTTATCAGAATTTCATAGTGTGGTTATCTAAATTTTATAAGGAGGTTATCAAAGATTTCATAGTGTGGTTACCAAAATTTCATAGTAATGTTAGAAAAATATAGATTTTATAGTGTAGTTATCAAAATTTTATCAAGAAGCAATCAAACTCATAGAGTAGTTATCAAAAATTCATAGAGATCAGATCACCAAAATTTTATAGAAAGGTTATCAAAATTCATAATGTGGTTATCAAAAGTTAATAGAAAAGTTATCAAAATTTTAAAACGAGGTTATCAATATTTCCCAGTGAAGTTATGAAAAATTTTTATATTGTGATTATTAAAATTTCATATGGAGGTTTTAAATTTCATAGTATGATTATCAAAATTTCATAGAGAGGTTAGCAACATTTCATTGGAAGGTTATCGAAATTTCATAATGTTATTATAAAATTTTAGAGTGTGGTATTTCAAAAAGAGGTTATCAAAATTGCATTTGTGTGATTACCAAAATTTCGTATGAAGGTTATTAAAATTTCAAAGGGGGATTATCAAAATTTCATAGAGAGGATATCAAAATTTCATAGTTTAGTTTTCAAAATTTTATATCAAAATTCCATAGGGATGTTAACAAAATTTCATAATGAAGTTATCGAAAAATCATAGGGACGTTATCAAAATTTGTGATTATCAAAATTTCATAAGAAAGTTATCAAAATTTTATAGGGAGGTTTATCAAAATTTTATATGAATGTTTATCAAAATTTCATACCGAGGTTATTACAATTTCATAGTTTGATTATCAAAATTTTTCATAGTGTGATCACTAAGGGTGCGTTTGGTTAGGATCACCCCCCAGATCACTAGTGATCTAAGATCACCAGTGATGCAAGATCACCGGTGATCAAAAATTACATGGGTTTATGGTGGTAATACAGATCACCCTTAGAAGGTGATCAGGGGGTAATCCGGATTACCACAGCAAACCAAAAAGTGTAATCAAATGAGGTGATCTGAGATCACCTGTCAAGATCACCACCAACCAAACGCCCCCTAAGATTTCATAGGGAGGTTTTAAAAAATATCATAGTGTGCTTACCAACATTTTACATGGAGATAATAAAAAATTTATAGTGTGGTTATCAAAATTGTGGATAGTTATCAAAATTTCATTAGGAGGTCATCGAAATTTTATGGTAAAGTTTTCAAGATTCTATAGGGTGATTAACAAAATTTCATAGGGAAGTTCTTGAAATTTGATTGGAAGGTTTTCGAAATTGCATAGTATCGTTATCAAAATTTCATAGGAATGTTATCAAAAGTTTATAAGGAGATTATCATAGGGAGATTATCACAATTTCATAGGAATATCTATGATAATGAATTAGTTGTTTTATCTGTTGCAATGTAAGACATAAAACTTCACAATCCTCAACTGCATAGTAAAAAGAAAAGCAAAGTTATAAATAATACTCCCTTTGTCCCAAATTATCTGACCCTTTTGGGTCAAAGTAATCCGAACTTTGACCCTTAATTATAAAAAAATTATATAAAATTGAATTTTTTAAAATTATGTTTTGATTAAGTTAAGTCTTAGACTTTTCAAAACATACTTTTTTGAAAGTTTAATTGTGTGTGATATATTGTAATTAAAGGTCAAAGGTAGGATTAGAGGTAAAAAGGAACAAATAATTTGAGAAAGTGGGAGAATATTTATAACTTTGCTATTCTTTTTTTTACTGTGCAGTTGAGGATTGTGAAGTATTTTTATTCTTTTCTTTTCTTCTTTTTTTCTTTTTTGTAACAATGATTGTTACAATAATGTTGTGTAATTTACGGTTTTCGTTTGTTAAAATCTCAAAGCTATTTGCTATGGAAATTAATTTAGGGTTTTCTCAAGCCATGGTACTAATCCTCTTTCAAAATCTCGAATCTTTATTTTTGCCCTAAAAGTCCTTTCAGTTTCAAGGATTCCTTTCAAATTTTGTCTTCTAATTTTCAACGGATTTTCAGTAATAATTTGTACTATCTTTAATTTATATATCACTAGTCTAGCTACATTTCTCGTTATTGTTAATTTATTGTGCAAGATTCAACCTTATAGCTTGTGATTGATTTACATTGTTCCCTACAAGATCGATGCCACTATTGTATATATATATATACTGAATAGTATTTGAAAGATCCAAGGAATTTACCAAAGACCCCTTTTGAGGATCGATAAGGAGGCTCCATTTGAACTTTTTTTGTCCTTTTCTGTCTTTTCTCACTTGCCAAATTACTAAGAAGACCCTAGGTTAGTTTCTAGCCAGTTCTTGCCCTTGAGCCTTTTTTTGTAATTATCCTTTCCTTTCACATAAGTGTATAATAAATCCTATCCCTCTTAATTATCTAGAATTGTAACCTCTCTACTTAATTATTCTACGAAATAAATAATATTTTCTTTTAAGTTAGAACAAAGTTGTTAGATAAGATAGCTAAGGATCAGGATTTGAGTTGAGTATTTCTTAATTTACAAAGAATTTTTCTATGATTTGAGTTGACTATTTCTTAATTTACATAGAATTTTCAAGACTTAGTTAAGGCCTATGTTGTGTGGGAACCCTTTTTAAGGATGTCTTTTAGTGCTATTCAACCCATGAATTACAATTTAGAATTGTAATATTAGTGTGTTAGCAGCATAAACGATTAAAAAGCTCTGATATAAA
Organism: Corchorus olitorius; assembly: GCA_001974825.2. NCBI lineage: Eukaryota > Viridiplantae > Streptophyta > Magnoliopsida > Malvales > Malvaceae > Corchorus > Corchorus olitorius. Next base: position 80,824 of record AWUE01019768.1, on the reverse strand, counting down.
ATTTTTAAGTAAAAATTAAAGCTAATCCTATACTGATGATATGATCAGTACATTATAGACAATACTGTTTTTTAGAAAACAAATGGGCTTATTGGCCAGCCCAAAAACATCACAAATAAGGTTTATTTTAATTTGAAAACAAAACCGAAGATGGTTAATCATCAAATTATTGATTTGTTTTTCAATAATGTTAACTTAGCTAAAGATGCAATTTGTGAATTTTTAAGAGACCACAAACCATTTGTTTCCAGTGATGCAATGTCTTATCAAAAAACTAATAATAATTTCTAAATGTCTTCAAAATAGCAAAAAAATGGGTCACAACAACAAAATAATAATTGAAGACCAAAGAAGAAGTATTGCCGTCTAATTAATATTTTGAAGAACCTTTTAACTTTATCTATTTTTTACATTTAATTTACATTAAGAAAATGTCCATATGAAGAAGAGAGTAAACTTAGTTTTTGTTTAAGTGATACACACTTTAGAGGGGGATACAAAATTGAAGCTATTGTACATATCCATGTACAAACTATTTACTATTTATTGTTAACTTTAGGGCATATGCTCAATGTTAATAGTATAGCCTTTTAAAATGCAACACATTTAAAATCATAGTATTTTCGAATTTTCCTACGCATCAAACAATTTAATTCGAATAGGAAATTGTTCAAATAAGTAGATTTATGAACACCCGATACGCCAGCGCGGGCCGATCCACTTATATAATAATTAATACTTTTTACTTTTCTTATTGATCATATATAGTTGAAGGATACTCCATTCAGAAAGTCTTTTCCGCCAGAACTAATTCTTTGATTCCAGTTAGTAAAGAGGGACCTTGAACTCAGAAATAGATTCTAAAAGCTAACTCAAAGCTAAACTAAAAAAGGTATCCTGAGCAATTGCAATAATCGGGTTCAATGATATTCGAGAAAAGGAAGATTTCAATCATTGACTCAAACCCATTGTCAAGTCCATTCAACGGAATATTAATTATAGATAGTCTCCAAGTTTTGAAATAAATCATTTGCATGTACCGGATTGATCAGGTGAAATGGCTTGTCCCCACCAATGGCAATTTGTGTTTTGGATGTGTTGCGCCAAATGGCTTGTCCCCCACCAATGGCATTCAAAAGGGTCATTTAAGTTAGATCTCGTTGAGGAAAGAGAGAGATTCCAGGCGTGCCAGTTTTTTTTTGTAGTAAAATAACATAAACTTTTTGTGAAACTTGAAAGTAAAAGATCAAACTTAGAATGATCAAATGAATTGCAGGGTTCTGAATCAAATTCACACAAACGTGTTTAAATTATTGATTCCAGATTGCTTGTAAACAAAAGTGATTGAAGGTTTTTCAATAAACAAGAAAAGAAAATAACAAAAGATTGTTATTTGATTTGATTGCAACGGATTACAAAGGAAAAATCTTGTGTACACAAGATTGAAATATGAAAAACAAGATGAATAAGTAAGAACTTGTATGAAAAAGTGAAGAACAGGGAAGAACTTTCAAAGAAAATTTGAGAGAAAAAGCATTGGGTTTAATTTTTGCATGGAACAAGTTTTAGCGTGTTGAATTGAAACAAGGGAGGGGTGTCCTCCTTATTAGGGGCCAGCCTGTAATTCTTACTTCGGACCAAAGCAAATTACTTAGTCACCAAGTCTTCCAGATTTCGATTCTGATTGCGATTCTGTTGATTTTGGTAAGAAAATCTCCCAAGAAGGTGCTAGGAAGCTCTAAAATGCCACATTTCATGGAAAGATGAATATTTGATATTCAATCACCTTAATTTCTTATTTTTATAGCCCATAAACGTCGACGACCTTCCTGCGTCGTCTTGCTGCACTTCTTTCTTACGCGATCATGGAAACTTCCAGGAAATTGACTGAGATGACTTGACATGCCTTCCAACGTCACATAGTATGAGAAACTACATTGCACGACGAACTTCATACAACTTCCGGATATTTGACCTGCCTCGCGCATTTATGCGTGTCCTGCGTTGGATTCATGCTGCGCGATGTAACGAATCTGTTGACAAAAGCTCAAATATGCCTGACTTCGACCTTGAACCACTAAGCCATGAAAATAACAATAACTTGACTAAACTTAGCCCATGGTTTGAAAATAATAAAGATCAATCAAGAAAACAGCTTAAACCGGGGCAGAAGGCCACTTGTCCTTAATTGAAAAACTGGCAAAAGTTACCAAAAATGGTCAAATAAGCTAAGGCACGAAAATGACTATCTTTAAACCATTATTTGACGTTATGAACATGGCTCCATGCAAATGGTGCCATGTTGTGCTTGAATTTGACCTTTTTCCGAGCATGTGTACTTAATTGAAAACCACAAAGAAATTACAAACGAGGTCAGATTAAGTTAAGATTTCACCAACATGGTTCAACTAGCTTAAGGAGACATTGTGGATGGTCTTGGTCGAAATCACCATGCTCTGCTCAGTAAAATTGGCTTTACTCCCCAAATTGTCCTTAATTGAAAACCGCGACAAAGTTTTTCCAACTTTGTCGGATTGAGCTGAGATTTGACCAGGAGGGTCAGTTGAGCTTAAGGATCATCATGGTATATTCCATATTAAATCGTACCACTCCTCCTTAGTCAATTTCATCAACTTCGACATTTTGTCCGCAACTAAGTTGGGCCGCACGGGGGAGAGATGAGGACTCACAAGTGAATCAAGGGAGATTGTAAGGGATTCACATGTGAGGGAAACATCCCATATCATAAAAAAATGGGTTGTTTGAGGGGCATATATACATGAAGGACCCAAGAAATCATTATTCTAGACTTTTGGGTTCGAGCTGGTGTCCGACATACATATGGGCTACTCGGTGGGCCTTGCTGAAGCAGACAGGGCCCGGGTCTCTCCCAACATTATGGATTAATTATTTGGTCTATGGTGAGATCTTGTTCTTAATTTCTTTATTAATCTATTGTTGATTTGATGGTGATTTATCTAGATTATACATGCTTGATAAGTCTTATCTATGTGGTGTATGATTGAATAAATTGTTTTGAATGATTCAATAAGATAAGTTTTCGTAATAACCTTGAATTTGTTATTAGTTTGATTGATTGATTTTAATTGGAATCCGGAGTCTGATTAAGTTGATTAATTGATCTCTGCTTGATTTGATTTGGTGAATCTTTAGTAATTGAATATGATCGTTAGTAGCATAATTCGGTTACGTTAGTGAATCTTTAGTTGCTAATTTATTGAATTGGGTTTATTATTGATCTCATGTTCTAATTGAATCTTTAGTAATTTAGATCATAAGATTGGCTTATTTATTGATCTCTATGCTTGTTAATTGTATGATTCGAGAATTTTTAGTATTGAATTTGATAATTGATAAAAGATTTATCTTGGGAATCTATAGTTACAATTTAATTATCTTTGATATAAATTGAGAATAGATGAATCTTTAGTAATCTGTTTCTCTACCAAAGACTTATCTTGTTTTATTGATTAATTGATGTTTTGATCTATGATCCATAGTCTTCTTAATTATTCTATACTTAAGTGGGGATAAGTGGGGAAGTATTGTCTTTTAATTATTGTTTCCTATTTTAATTTAATTTCGTGACAACCCTCTATTTTCTGCTATCTGGTATTTTTAATCTATTTGTTTCTCTTAGTTGTTTTGAATTAGTTGATAAAGACTCGTTTCTTCCTCGTGGGATCGACCCTGACTTGCCCTATCTACTAGTTAGAGAGAGTTTGTTAGGTTTTTAATTTGTGACTCGTTGACAACATGATCACCAACCTTTTCTAGTTACCTCTTTTATGTGGTCACAACACTTATTGCGCATTGCCCCAATGATTTGCTTCAGAAGATAGTAGAATGTGGTGATATAGCTGAAATATTGGATAAAATTGGATTGTGATAGTTGAATTTGAATTGTATGAACAATTGTATGCTAAATGACTTGATTGACATGGCAAATAATGTGTGTTCTTTACTTCTTCTTTTTTTTTCTAGTATTGTTCCTTGATGGAAGCTACCTTTGCTTTGATGCTAGTTGTTCATATATAGTGCTGCTTAGGTTGTAAAGCCTAAACAATGCTTAATTGGCTAACATCTTTTGTATATTGCTGGTATATTTGCGAGTACATCTAGCTAGTTACCCTTGCTTGTTTGTAAAGCAAACATTTGGTATAATTTTTGTAAATGTTAGTTGTAGGTATGCTTGGTGAGTATTTTTTGTAAGTATGGCTGCTACAAATGTCAGGTTACTGAAATGAAGAATTTTAGACTTCAAAATCTCATTTTATGTCTTTATTTCAGCCTTTAAATATTGTTGCAGGTTGGTTTGATTGTAAGTGTGATGGAGTGCATTTATATATGCATTTTGATGTGCAATTAAACATGTCATTTCAATTGGTTTGAGAGATAACACTTTTTATAACATATCCATGACAGCAGGGGTATTTCAGTATTGTGTTAATTTTGGAATGTAACATCCCGGCCAACCAAACAAGGTATGCAAAGATACTAGGGAATGTCAACTAAACAAAAAAGGACACTTACCTAGGAATGGATACCCGGGTAAGTTGAACCCGAAATATTTTCACTGTAGGGTATCTGGGATACCCTAACCAAACGCCCCCTAATAAGCATATACCAAGTTCAACACATTGACCCGCAGCAGAGCGCTGACAATAATCTAGTATAGTTAATTGAGTGGTAAGTTTCATGAAAACTGAACTTGAGGCTTTGGCCTGATGGCCAAGGCTTCCAAAGTTCACATGGGGGGCAGGGGTTTGAACCCTTGCCCTCCCTTCCCCCCTCCCCTTTGTTGTAATATTGTTGCTATTAAAAAATAAGTTTATCATGAAAACTAGTAAATATATGCTACCAAATTATGGAAGGTAGGCCAGAGAATGGGAACCTAAGAATATAGCTTGGTTAGTTGACCGAATATATATACTATATATTGTTTTTAGTGACTATGGAAATTACTTAAAGGTCAAATTGAGGATTAATGTGGTGCCTCCTTTTTGCTTTTTTTGTCTTTTCTCACTTTTCGGGTGACTAAAAAGGCCCTCAATGAATTTTCTCCCTAACTTTTCCTACTGCTCTTTTTCGTAATTTACTATTTTTATATTTATGATTAAGTGTGTTTTAATTACATATTAATTGGGTGTGGATATTAGGATTTACCGGCTCAACTCCTCAGCTGGAATTCCAAAGGATTGGTACTATAAATGTATCTGCAATAATGGTTGATTTATGGGTAAACTATTGACATTCCAGTTCTGTTTTCCTTTCGTCTTCATTTCTATTTGGGTGGGTTTTTTCTTCCCTAACATTTCTCTGAATTGATTTCACATGGATTTCGTTATGTTTCCTAAAATTTCCAGGTGTATGTTGATAAGATCATTCCATTTAATTTAACAGCCCCTTAGGATGACATAACCTAAAGTGGGGAGCTTTCGCTTCTCACCGCAACATTTTGAGGTAAATATGGATTTATTTGTTGATTATATTATTTGATACTTAAATTTATTTCCTTATTTCTCTTTTATTTTACAAAAAAAAAAATTATTTATCATTCGACTTTCTTTTTATTGAGGTTTCTATTAATTGCTTATGTTTAGTATATTTCCACATTTCCAAAAGCATAGTTAGCCAATGCTAAGTACAATCATTTTGTGATGCATCATGTAATATGCTCCTGCAAATGCTCTCAACTAATTCAATTTTCCTACGACAACTATACATGCTCCTTGACTACAAAAGATTAGGCCCTTATGCAGAAACCAAATTCTTCCACCTACCTGAATTCGTTAATTTAACAATTGCAATCAAGATTAAAAAATGATCGCAGCGTACTATGTATTTTTAGATGATCAACATACATTTCAAGCAAAAATTAATATTAACTTTATTTTGATGAATCATCTAGAGATGGAGGAGTAGAATATTAGCTTTATTTTGATGAATTAACTAGAGATGGAGTAGAATTTAGGTAATGCACTTTAAAAATGAAAGAAAGATCATGTGTTTTGCTTTATATATGTGAATTATTAGTTTCGATGTATGAGTTTCTCCTAAATGATTAACTTACAGCCAATACAATATCTTCTTACCAACTGACTTAAACAACTACAAAAAATATAACCCTAACAAGAAAATAACTGTAGCGCAAGCGCAGGGCACCCTGCTTGTAGTCATTATTGTTTATGTTGGACATTAGTATAATTACTTCAAAACTTAACTGTTCCATCTCTTACAAAACTTAAGAGTTTGGTACATTTAGGCTCCTATGTTTAAGATTACTCGTAAAAGTTATACTTAATCGCAGCATTAATACGTACATAGACTTTGGAATTGGACGGTGAGGAATGACCATAAATGACTTAGCCGAAGGTTTAAGCCATCCTAATTGTCTTAATAATGCAAACAAAATTCAGACCAACTTTGGGAATTCGAAACCCAATTTGTAAACTACACATTAATTGGGCCAAACAAAATATCACGAATACTACTTCTTCCTTTCTAAAAAACAGCACTCTTGGCACCCTTCCCCCTCCCCCCACCAACACCTTTGTCCATGACGATGCTACTCCATACTCCTTCATCACCCACAAATGGATTTTGGGACGATCATTTGTCATTACTGCAATTGAGGATTGGCCACATATTAGAATCTCTGAGTCAACCAGCCTCATATAAGTAATGCCATCTCACTAAAAACTTCAATAGACACATCAAACGCCAAAACTAGGTTTCTAACTTTTCGCCTTTCCTATCATAAGCAAGCAAATGGATGGCTCCATTGACAAAGCTATTCCCATATATTCTCTGATTAGGAAAACTAACACCATAACTGGGAGTAATATGAGTTATAATTTTCCAACGGTTCAAATTAAGCGAGTAAAAATCTTCAGCTTCAACACAAACTTTGACTCGTTCATAGTCATCCCACTGAACAAATCGTAACAATTTATAATCACTGGTTTCTGAATCAAACCCAAAACCAACAAAGGCATCAAAGGGACCATGAGAAATGAGTTGAACAATAGGTCTAGCAATCCGTACGGCTTTCCGGATATTGGGATTCCAAAGAATAAAATTATCAAAGTAAGGCCCCATTTCATGATCAACTAAACAAACCAACCCATTATAGGAACCGACAACACGGAAACATGTGGAGGCGCTTTGAAACTCGTTAGGGAAGTGAAGCTTCTTATATTCATCAACTTTTTCATTGTCGAAACGTAGAGAATAGTGCTCTACACACTCACGGGAGGAGGAGCCTGGTTTTGCCTGGGTTTTCCTGCATAACCGGAAAAGGAGGAGGCGGTTGTTGAAAGAGATGGTTTTTTTGATGTTCAGGTGGGTCGAAATAAAGGTTGGGTTTTTGATAGTAGAGTTCCATGACTTGCAAACGGCTGTGCATTTTACCACGTCTTGAATTGACAACCTCTTAAGGATTTCTGCAAAACAAATCTTGAAGTAAATCAAAAGAACATGACATTGTTTGCTTTGTTTTTCCTTTTGCTTTTGGTTTTGAATTTTAGAGGAGAAAATAAGGAAAATTCTACAAAAAATGTACCAGAATTTTGTCCCACATGACTTGTCATTGCTAGTTATCCCATGTTTTGTAGTAAAATTCCACTTAAATAGTAGTGGATCCAGTCTGCTGGATCAACTATGTAAGAACACGTCATGAGGACCAAATTTTGGATCAATTTTTTTGGTCATGTTGCAAAACTCGAAAATAAATAGGTTGAAAGCTGCATTTAGGCTGAAACTGTTGAGAAAGCATAGAAGAAGGAAAAAAAAACTCAGAAAAGTGGCTCCCAACCAAACAAATTCAAAGCCTCAACGTACGCTAGTATGTCCGAGAAACAAGGAGAATCCAGAATGAGTCAATTGAATTGACCCACTTTTATAGTTAAGTGTGAGATATGCATCCTTGAATTTGGATCCTAGGAGTATGACGCTTGTGTATTTACTTTCAGATGGATCATATGACTTTGTCAGTCATATATGCAATGCCATTGATGAAGCACCAGAAGGAACTGGTATTCTTGGCAAAGTTGCTATAGGAATTAATGCTACCTTCATTAATTTGAAGGCCATGTAATAATGTGTCTAGATTCGATCAAACACCAAACAATGACAAAGCATATGGTATTGGCAGGTAATTCAACTATTCAAAGTAGTATTAATTTATATAAACCATATTATATTATGACAAATACTTTTTGTTGGTTCATCTTAATTAAATTAATTCAAGCACACATAGTTTCTACTTTGTTTCAAAATGAATGGGACTCCTACTTTAATAACTGATCACCAACACTAATTTTCTGGATGTACCGGTTTTGTTAGAAACTAGGTCACCCCCGCACGCTTACGCTGTGCGTGATTGGCTTTCAGTGTAATTGTAGGCTTGGTGATTGCCATTAATAGTGCTAAAGTATATATAAAAAATGTTTAAACAGTGTATATATAATATAAAGGGAGAGGGAAAAGAACATGTAAAACCATGTGAAAACAATATAATATCTCATGAAGTAACTGTCAAATCTTACAAAGAACAGAAAATGCCACTCTTCATGCTAATCTCTCCTTTGTTCCCTGCTTGGTTATTTCTCCAAAAAACAACAAACTTTTCTAGCATGTAATTGACAGGAAGAAATATCTTAACTTGCATATGGATGCATGTTTTTATGAGAAAAGATTGATTGATGGTTTGTTTTGTTTTCCTTGGCAAAACCACGACGGAACTGAGGGTGATACTGATCCAATGACGAAATCAACCAAGCAAAAAAAGACAATAATATTGTTATATAAGGGAAAAAAACATTATTGTGATGAAATACGACTTCTATTAATTAAAAGGCATTTTAGTTCATACTTCTTGTTAATTAAAATAAACGACTTATTTTATTTTATAGAGGTAGCTGCATAGATTAAAGTTCTATTTTAATTTGTAATTTAAAACAACAGAAAAGATGCAACAATTAACGTGGAGTTACTTGCATTAAGTAAATTTGATTTCTATGATCGATTGACTACACATGAAAACCAAATCCTTTACAGATTATGATGCTAATTTCTTATAGCTAAAACTGTTAACTCCATACTTTGACAAACATATGAACAAAGGAATTCACATTCAAAACTGATATATACGATTAAATTTAAACACTTGAATCTTAGACTTCCATGGATATAGAAAATCAGTAGCTGAGCTTTTAGATTTCAAGTAGGCAAGTTTCAGATATACTATGTACCACACAATAAGTAAAACAAAAACATTATAAACTTTCAATCACTACTTACAATTACCATGGAACAGGTCAACCCAGGAGGAAAATGGAAAAGAGAATATAGAGAAGTTTAAGCAGATTATCAACCACAATATGCATGTGTATGCATAGGCATGGAAAAAAGAACTCGACTATATATAGAAAACGGAAGAAAATGTAGAGCAACAGAAAGGAAAAAGTTGTATCTCAAGTACCTTTCTTCCACCATAGAATAAATATCCCACAAATGAGTAGAGTAGGGACCTGCAAAAATAAACAAAGCATAGCAAAGGACTCGGGCCAAGTAGATATTGATTTATAAAGAAGGGCTGATGAGAAAACCCAAACAAACATGTACCTGATTTAGGGAGTGAAGAACAAAGAAAATACAAAAGGGTTCAAAGCATGACGAAAGAGGAGAGAAATCACTATCGGGAAAAGAATTGATGACCAAAGAAATTATGAAACAAAAAAATTAACAATTGAAGATGTAGATTATTGTAGAAATAACTTTATATATGGTAGCTGCTAGGATGAATGTGGCTGGTGGGAGTACATTGTTCAATGCACATGCCTGACCTTGTAGTTCACTGTTTCTTCCCAATTCACCTAACAAATGGTTGAGTTCACACAAATCAATGAGATATTGTATAGATAGAACCTTGAAATATAAAGTCAAGGCCATTGTTTTTGTAGCCTCATTTAGCCATATTGTCATAAAAGCATATTTAAGACCGCCTAGTCAAACAAAGTAAATTTACATAACACCACTCCAAGATGAGCTTTTAAATTAAGAACCTCCAAGATGATCAACCTTTAAATTAAGAAAACACTATTAGAAAACATGCTTTTATGTTGAAGTCCACCTAGTTAAAGCTGTCTAACCTCAAGAGGAGACACTTAACTAAATTATCACTAAAAAAGTTGGAATAGTGCTTCATATCACTAATATGCGATCAAGAAATCCTTTACCTTCTGGTTTTGTACTACTGGAAAAGTAAAGTGGGATGAATATTGAGTGAATCTGTAAACTTGCAATTATCCATCAAACATTTGCAAATTTGTAGTTATCCACATGATTATTCTCTATCTAGACAAAGAATCCAATAGATTGAATTATACCTAGGAAAAAAAAATCATGTCGCAAAACTTGGTCTTGAGCAGACACCTTTTCTGTAAGACTCCAAAACATCATCATCTGGTGAAACCAAAGCTACTTTCTTTCTAATTGAAAAAATCTGTGAAAGCTATACTGGAATCTCAAACAACTTCTAATTAGTATTGCAAAGACTTATTGAAATTTTTTTATATAAAGTAAGGGGCTATTGGTTTTTCCATACTTACCGAAACCAATATTATGAATTCATGATCAAATTTCACAAAATATGCCCTTGCAACATAAGATTTCGACTAACATAGACTTGCTCTCTGAATTTGGAAAGAGCTATTAAGGATAGCGAAAACAATGAAGGGGCTTTAAACTCGGTGCTTCTCTCACCGGCAACAACGCAAAATCCGGCATGCCAAAATCGATAAAACCATTAATTTTCTAACGAAGAAAGAATGGAGAAAACAGAAGAGAAGATAGAAGAAAATAAGAGAGAACCTGACCATTAATTCTTGCCTCCTTTGTCGACCCTTTCTTTCTTCTCCCCTCTGCCTTCCCCTTTTCTTCTGTCTATTCTCTCTGACGCTCTTCTCTCTGTCTAGCTACTTCTAGGAGCTTCTCCAATTTGCTTTATATCTCAAGCCAAAAAAAAAAATAATAAACTGAGTGAAATCGGTGCCCAGCAAGCACTATTTCTATGAAGAGTTGAAATTACCATCAAGGCAAATTGAATAGTACCAAAATCAATAACTTTCAATCTTTAGACTGGTTAAGTAGTAACTTGACTTCACACTATTAGTGTTCTTTATAATTAGTGTTCTTTATATGCCAATTGGATGTGGTGAAAATGAGACAATGTTCCAAGCATCACCTTTCGACATAGAAAACTATACCAGAACTTGTCAGGACTTATTTGGAGTATCTCCGAAGCCTCATTGGATCACAATAGAGTTTGGAGGGCATGTAAGCTTAATTCACTTGGATTGTAATTTCTACCTTATTTCCCCTTCAAAGTTCCTATATTCCTTTTCTGACTATGAACTTCCATGTAATGCTAGATAATTGACCAGCGCTTCGTGACGGGTTGAGAAGATAATGGAAATATTGAGCCTTTGTATTGTTTATGTTGTGTTTCAGTATATTAATTAAGTGGTTTGTGAAGATCTTAATGTTTCTTTTAGGACACTCTCAATTTTCTGTTTTGTATATATATTGAATGTTTTGAAACCATGATTTAAGTTACCAAAATAGAATGTCTCAATTCCTTTGTTTAAAAATTATTTAGAATGTTGATTCTTGATTATATGATCAATAGGTGTTTGTTGATTGTATATGGTGTAACCGTGTAAGTGAGAAGTCAATGAGGAAATAATTATAATGCAAATCGTTTGGTTCATTTATGATACGATAAGAAATTTGATTGAGAAAAATTATTTTATGAGAAATTTATTTCATGAATGAAATAGCATATTTCTAGCTCTTGACATGACTAATTAGGACAAAATGCTTTCGAGTCCATCATGAAAGTCGCAGATCATGCAATAACTTTTAACCGATACTTGAATAACTTCAATCGGCCATGTGGATCGAAAATTATACGATATTAAATAGATCGTCAATCAAAACCACAAAATTTCGGAAGCATTACTGGCTTCTGAGTTCTTCATGAAAGTTGTAGATCATGAAATCACATTTTAATAGACACTTGAATCACCTTAATCGGACAAATAGAATAAAAAATACAAAAATAAAAGTTGTGGTCCAACCCATAATTTGTAAGGGATTAAATAGCATAAAGCATAATAGTGTGAGGATCATTTGATAAATAATCCAGCAAAAAAATATTTGTTTATGGAGACGAAATATAAAAATTGCCTCTTGAAATCTCCACAAAACTCATTAATCAAATTCAGCTTTCAGACCCTTGACGAAAGTCATATCACACGATAACCTTTTAACCGACACTTGAACAACCTCAATCGGACAAGTGGATCGAAAATTATACAATATTAGATAGACCGGCAATCGAGACCACAAATTCATAAGCATTTTTTAGAATCAAAACATTAAAATTGGCTTTTGAGTTCTTCATGAAAGTTGTAGATCATGAAATTACCTTTTAATAGACACTTGAATCAACTTAATTAGACAAATAGAAAAAAAATACAAAAATAAGAGTCAACGTGTTAAATCGTCCAACCCATAATTGTAAAGGATTAAATAGCATAAAGCATAAAAGTATGAGGATCATTCAATAAACAATCCAACAAAACAAATTTTCTTTATGGAGAATGGTCCCACGGAGGGTAAACTTTTTGCAAGCTTCCCAAAACGCCCTCAGTCCTCAACCAAAATAACAAAAAAACCGAGTATGAAAATACCAAAATACCTCTAACAAATTATTCTTGGGTGAATGTGATGCATCTTATAGCTGAACAAAAGGGTAATTTTCTTTCCAACTTTAATATATGTTATAGATGTTTCGATGATAATTAATTTTCAGGATATAAAATCTGTACGTGGAAATTTCGCAAGCAACATCATTTTCTCCAATGGACTACGTGACCCATGGAGTGTTGGAGGTTGAAGAAATTATACAGACCACCCCAACTGGTCGTTAACAATTGGAAGCAGATCAAAAATAAATTCCTCGCAAAAGCCTGATAGTAGGGTAAGTAACAGTCGAATCCCACAAGAAAGCTGGTTTCTCTTTCTTTCAATAAATAGAACAAACTTAAAATCGAGGATTAAAGGAACAATTGAATTAAACTAACAAAAGTAAAAGATTGCAACAAAAGATTATGTGAATTCAATAATAAAAAGGTTTTAAGGGTCAAATTGGGGATAGCTAAAACTCATTCAATCACCAAAATCCCAATTCTTTACCATGGCCAAAAAATACTAAAAATACTCTATTTTTCCATTTTCACACAATATCCCATAAAAGCCTATATTATTCTAAACATACAAAGGCCTGCATTTGACCCACATATTCAAGAGAGACCAAATACATCACTCAAACAAAAATAGGCCCCAAAGGGCCTAACGCACCTCTCTTTCCACAAATAGCCCAGTAGCCCACTAACAAAAACACAAGCCCATATAGCCATAACGCAGTAGTAAGAATCTCACGTGGCAACGAAGGTCTCCACCACTTGCATGACAGAAGCATCTACAGCGACACTCAAGGAGAAGCTGCAAATGCTGCAGTAAAGGTTCCACAAAAGATGCTTGCCAAAGGGATACTTATGTCTTTTTCAAACTTTCAAACTCATTATATCTTCAAACTTGATCATGGCAATACAACACACTAATTATTGCTAATTCACAGAACTCAAAACGTAGACCAAGCCCACGGTGGGAAAACATTGTGGAAGTGTGGCTTGGAGGCATGTGAGGATGGGAATCTTGCCAGATGCTATTTTTGGTAAGGACAACCTTGCTTGGAAGTTGCTCTTAAACTCAAAAATAACATCCATGGCAGCAGAGGGAAAGAATCTCACACACGGCATTGACTTGCTCAGCAGCTGGGGGATCTCAACATATTTTGGCTAGATGAAGTTGGCAATGAAGTGAACTTATGACCCCGAAAGGCAATACAAATTCAAAAACACAGAAAACACTAATGTTCATACACCCAATTCGGAAGATGCCATGGCAGAGTTGGTGGAGCTTCATCGGTAATCGTGGCTGTGGTAAATGGCATTATCTAGCAGAATGAGGTCTATAAATAATCGGGGTCTTCACTTCTACAGGGGGAACCATTTTTAAAAATATGGATCATCACAAGAACTAGTCTATGTTCTTCTTTCCACTTCAAAGTCATTGTAGCTTTGATTTCTTTCCCTCACATTTGTATTCCATTCTCCTTTATTCCAAGCCTTCTCTCACAATGTATTCTCTTATGTTTTATGTTCCATTTATGTAAGAAATGAATTTATTTTTCATCAGTTGTTAGTTTCTTCATCTCCCCTTTAAGCTAATTCTACGGCACCTTCTTTACCGCAAAACTCCTTTTACAAAGCACTGCCACATTAACCTTTGCCACAACTAAGTTTATTGCAAGCCATAAGGTCACAAAAGTATTACTCACATCAAAAGTTCAATTCTTAAACGAGCCCAACACCGCAGAAGCAGTCCACACCGCAAAACTCTACGCGGCAAGACAAAACTCTGTTCCCTAACATCACAACTGCTATTCGTCCAAGTTCAAGCACAATTCAGCCTTTGTTTGCGGATTTGGGGCTGGCCCAGAGCCTATTGGAGCAAAGAACAATCCATTTGCCGTACCGCCACAAAAAGCTCCCCACAATTAATGGCGACTCCACTGGGAGCCGGCAAAACACTTGAGCTGCGATGCAACAACCAAGTGAGATGCGGTGTCAAACATTATGACATCAAAAGTCTGTGGCATAAGGCATGAGATGCAGCGTCAAACATTATGGCATCAGCAACCTATGGCATAAGGCATAAGATGTGGAATCAAACATTACAACATCATAAGTCTGTGGCATAAGGCATGAGATGCTGCGTCAAACATTATGGCATCAGAAGTCTATGGCATAAGGAATGAGATGCGGCGCCAAACATTATGGCATAATAAGTCTATGGCATAAGGCATGAGATGCGGTGTCAAATGTTATGACATAAGAAGTCTATGGCATAAGGCATGAGATGCGGCGTCAAACGTTACGGTATCACAAGCCTACGACATAAGGCATGAGATGCGGTGTCAAACCTTATGGCATCAGAAGTCTATGGCATAAGGCATGAGATACGGCGTCAAAAATTATGGCATCATAAGTCTATGGCATAAGGCATGAGATTTTTTGCGTAAGACATGAGATGCGGCACAAACACTTATGGCATAAGACATGAGACATGGCATAAGACATTTATGGCTACAAACACAATGAGATGCGACACAACAACAAGACAAGCATAAGTCCAATCGTGGCATAAGTCCCAAAGCTACAGCATAACTCCCAACCACAGGAGCTACGGCATAAGTCCAACCGTGGCATAAGTCCCAAGAGCTACGACATAGGTCCCAACCGCGGGAGCCATAAGACGCCATGGCATAAGTCCCTACCACGAAAGCTACAGTATAAGTCGCTACGACATAAGTCCCAACTGCGGAAGCCATAAGCCGCCATGGCATAAGTCCCAATCGCGGGAGCTACGGCATAAGTCCCAAGAGCGAGAGCCATAAGCCGCCACGACTTAAGTCCCATGAGCTACAGCATGAATCCTAACTGCGGGAGCCGTAGCCATAATTGCGGCGGGAGCCGTAGCCATACTACCAACTGCGGGAGCTGTGGCCATAGTACCAACTTTCAAAGTCACCTGTGAGTTGCGGAAAAAAAAGAGCAAAATTTCCAAAAAAAAAAATCCCGAAAAAAGGGTGAAAAGCTGCAACAAATGAGAATGGAAGAGGGAATTTAACCATACTTGGGGGCTGACTATCTTTGGCCATAGGCAAGTCAGTGCTTTGGCTAATTGCTGTAGTAGCATCAATTGAAAGATTTTTACCTATGGAAGGAAGCCATCAATCAAAGCCATAAATAATACAACAAACCATCCCGTGGAAAGTCAATTTCTCCTGCCATGGATATTGCATGATGATCAAGACACCACCAGGAATATCCACGCAAGTAAGTCTGACAGAATGTAGAATAAAAAAGGGCCAAACTTACTATGCGAGAGACTAGCTGCCGCGGCGGGAAGTGAAGGATATGGCAGCCAAAGTTCTCCGTTGCAGCAAATCAATGAAGAGATGCTGCAGCTAAGTAATGAAGAAATGCCGCAGCCAAGCTAAGCAATGAAGAGATGTCGCACCAAGTAATTAATGATAATGGAAATGTGGCAGCCAAAGTACCTATGCAACACAATAGACAAGAAAAGAAAGTTGTGGTGGAGTGCAACCGTGCCAAGCAAAGAAAATTGTGGCAACACAAAGTGGAGCCCGCGGCAAACAAAGAAAAATGCGCAACCAAGTGAAGTGTGGCAAACGAAGAAAAATGTAAAGAAAAAATGCGGCAACTAAGTTAAGCAAGGCAAACAAAGAAAAGTGCAGCAACACATAACTACCGCGACAAAAAATAGATTACGGTAGCAAGCAATATACAAGCCCCACAACTAGCAAAATTGCCGCAGCAGCCCAAAATTACCACAATTCCCGCAACTAGCCAAAATTACAAAAACCCCGCAACTAGCCAAAATTGCCACAACTAGTCAAAGATGCCGTAGCAACCCAAAAATTGCAAAATTGCTGCAAGTGCTCAAAATTACAAAATTGCCCCAACTAGCCAAAATTACAAAACCCTGCAACTAGCCAAAATTACCACAAGTGTCGTAACTAGCCAAGGATGCCGCAGCAACTGAAAATTGTAAAATTGTCGCAAGTACTCAAAATTGCAAAATTGTCCCAACAAGTCAAAATTGTAAGATACCGAAAGAAAGTAGTACAATCACCAAGGCACCGTAGTACAACCAAATTGTGCGAGGTCCTACAACAATAGCAAAGCAGAAATTTGTTAAAAGGAAGAATCTAATGGCGAGCAACGACGATTTAAGCAATGGGCTAAACAAAAATCACAATCACAAAGCCACAGCAGTAACCGACGCCCATAGTAGAAATTCAAAAAAAAGGGTGCAAGGTTTACTTTTAGTCGTGACAAAAAGAAAAGTAAATTATAGCCATCAAAATAACACAGCAGATAGCAGCAACGACAAAAGAAAAAAAAAGAAGTAAAAAAAAATGATGAATTTCCACAAAAGTCATAAAGTAAGGTTAGTGATTACGCGGCAAGAAGGGAAGTACCAAGCCATGGCACCAGGAAAGCAGAAAAGCATCAAAGCTACTCCATCAACAAGAAGAGATTTTCAAAGCTTTCTATTGAAGATTCACATGTCGCAGTGAAAATCACCATCCGCCCACTGCTGTGTGACTATGTCATTCGAGAAGTACATTTCCACACCTACTTTTTAATTAGGATGTTTGTTTATTTTTGTGGTTGTTCATCAATACTGCAAGCTCTAAGGGTGTTAAATGCTATGAATGAACAATTGTGGGTTGCTTGGAATGCTATGATTACAACATGTGTTCATCATAGCTCATATGTCAAAGCTTTCCATATGTTCAAGAAGAAAAATTCCTTTGGAATTCAATCAAATGAATTACGGTGTGTTGGTATTAATTGTCATGGTGCTCTCCTTACATGTTGGTTTCCTCGGTTGGTACAGTTCAACTTCATCCATTGGGAGTTTGTAGTATATTTTACCCAACCTAGGCAAACTAAGCAAGGGTGGACTGTGAAAGGATTGCAGCCAGGGTGGTTACGAGTCATGATTTCAGTTGCTAGACTAATAGTACGGTTCACGCTGCAAGCAATTTGCAAAGCTCTTGACCAATTGGTGTGGCACATAAGGAGATTTGTTTATATACTAGCCACAAAGCTTGTGTTAGTTGATAGAGAACTTGGCCATAAGTTACACCAGCACAATCCCATGCTAATGCTAGCTTTATCCTTTGCATCCTCTGTTGCCACTCAATATTTTCCAAAGAAATATTCACAGTTGAGAAAAATGCATAATGAACAATTAGCTACTGTGATTCATACATGTCTTAAGCTCTATGTGACATCAATTATAGCAAAATTTTTGCAGCAAAAGAAGACGCAGTCCCGATCGAGCTTACTTGCATCGAATTCAGAAAGGCCTTGGAACCTACGGTAGTGTTGCTCTTAATGCCTTATGTTAGGATTTTGATTCAAATCCTAGTTAGATTTGGATTGGGATTTTTTAGGCCTATTGCTTGGTGGACAAAAAGACTTGGTAAACAAGAATCCTAGTAGGAAAGGGATTCTTGGAGGCTAAGTTTATGCTAGTATAAATAGAGAGTTTCTTTATAGGTTTTGTATGCTTGGAGAAAAGATGTAGTCTATGGGTTAGATTTGGATGGAGACACCCCATAGGACAAAAGGATGGTCCTTATGGGTCTGTGTGATTCTTTGGTTTGGTAGATGTGATGATTGATTTGTAGAGAGCGAGCGAGAGTGCTCAAGATTGTTTGTGTTTGGTTTAGGATTGATTGTTAGATTGGGTTGAGAGATTGAGTGAGAGTTATTGATAATTATGTGCTGATGTAATTTTCTATAACTAGTGGATTTCTCTTCTCCTCCGTGGACGTAGGCAAGTTCAGTGCCGAACCACGTAAATTTTTTTTTGTCTTGTGTGGATGATTTATTGTTTTAGTTGCTTCCGCTTGCATGATTAATTTGATAGATTATAGTTTGGGATATCCGGGTTACAACAATTGGTATCAGAGCTCAGGTTGGATGGATTGGAGGTTGCCCGGTAGTCCAAACTTGTGATATGGTTCGTCAGATTTGTTGTCGTGGAGATTGCCAAATTGTGCTGCTTGATGATTGTTTTGAAGATTGCTCAGATTTGGATGGAAAGCAGGATCGGATTTGGAATTAAAGCTGAAGATGATGCAGTGAAGATGAAGACACATAAGAGAAGATTGCTTGAACATTGGGAGACTTTCGTTGTAGGTGGAGCCATGCATGTCCTTGAAGATTGAAGATTTGATGGAATTTGAGTCAAGGTGGAGACTGTTAGGATTTTGACTCAAATCCTAGTTAGATTTGGATTGGGATTTTTTAGGCCTATTGCTTGATGGACAAAAAGACTTGGTAAACAAGAATCCTAGTAGGAAAGGGATTCTTGGAGGCTAAGTTTATGCTAGTATAAATAGAGAGTTTCTCTATAGGTTTTGTATGCTTGGAGAAAAGATGTAGTCTATGGGTTAGATTTGGGTGAAGACACCCCATAGGACAAAAGGATGGTCCTTATGGGTGTGTGTGATTGTTTGGTTTATAGAGAGCGAGCGAGAGTGCTCAAATAGAGACCGAGCGAGAGTGTTCAAGATTGTTTGTGTTTGGTTTATGATTGATTGTTAGATTGGGTTGAGAGATTGAGTGAGATTGATAATTATGTGTTGATGTAATTTTCTATAACTAGTGGATTTCTCTTCTCCTTCGTGGACGTAGGCAAGTTCAGTGCCGAACCACGTAAATTTTTTTTTGTCTTATGTGGATGATTTATTGTTTTAGTTGCTTCCGCTTGCATGATTAATTTGATAGATTATATTTTCGGATATCCGGGTTACAACACCTTCAACCTTGAGGGCAAGGTTGGTGAAAAGGAGAAGGGAATGATAGGAACATGGTTTCAAGCCCATGACCAAGTGATGAGCCGGCCAACCCAAGAGGCAAATACCCAAATTAATAGTCTTTGGTTTGATTTTATAATAGCTTTTGTCAAGCCCATGATTGTGTTAGAATATGGACCTAATCTATATATATTGTAATGCAAACCGAAATGGGACAACAAAAAATATTTGGAAAAAAATTCTACTTTCTCATCCACTTCTTTAGGCTTGGCCTTGGCCAAGATTTTCTGATTTCTCTTCCTTTTTCTCTCTAATTTCTCATCCCTTTCTATCGTTCTATCAATCCCAAAATTGGGGGCCTATCATATTATCTTTTCAATTTCTATGTTGAAGCCGGTTAATCTATATTTCATGCCAAAAGAAAAAAAAAAGCTTGATTAGAAGCCGAGGAGATTTCGAGATGAATGATGATAATATCAATTGTTTGGCATAGCCACATGGCAATTTTGTTTTAATTGTGAAAGACTTGAATAAAATTTTGAAGAAAAGAGAGTTCGAGAGAGACAATGGAGATGTAGAGGGAGAGGAGGATTGCAGAATGAAAATTGATTTTGATCATTTTTAACGTAATTACTATCAAATAAAATATACAATATTTATTTATAAGGACTTGTAAATTTTGAATTTTATCTCTTAATGAAGCGGCATATCGTGATGAATTGACGGTTATAGAAACAATACACGTCGGTGCATCAAATATTAACCTATAAATTAAAAATTTTATAATCTAAAAATAATTATGAGAAGTAAATTATTAATTACAATTATATCAGATTATTAATATCTTTCCATAATTTGAAAAAGTTAAATATTAGATTTACAATATCTCTCCATAATTACTAAAGAATACTTATTTAAAAATTATTATACTATAGTATTAAGGGTATTTTAGTAATTGACTAATTAAAATTTTTGAGTTCGTACTTTTATATATATAGTAGTAAGTAGTATAATATAGTATAGTAAGATAAGATAAGATATAAAAGCTACTTTTCATTCTACTCTATTCTTTGTTAAAGTCTTACTAGTTACTAATTAACCATTATGCTTATAGTACTTTATCCTTTGTTAAAGACTTAGTATAATTAACCATTATGCTTATAGTAGTGACGTTATTATGAAACTAATAAGCATATATATCCAGTTCAACACATTGACCCGCAGCCACCAACATTAATCTAGTATAATTAATTTAAGGTTATATTTGGTTCGTGGTATCTTAGATATCACGTGGTAATGTCATTCACACTACTTTCCTATGAATTTTATTTTAGCGGGAAAGTATAATTTTTTATTGTTGTGGGAATAAGATTACCATGTTTGGTTAAAATGGAAAAGTTATTAAAATTTTGAGAATATAAGAGAAAAACAAAGGAAAAAGAGTAACACTTTCCTGGGACACTTTCCCACCCTTTTAGATGGGAATGTCATTCCCACCACTTTCCTACTTGAGTGGTAAAGTGATGGGAATGACATTTACACTTAAAATTAGATTCCTCCAACCAAACATGGAAAAGTTATTTTCCCTATCTAATTTACCACACTTTCTGACTACTTTCCACGAACCAAACGCAAGCTAAGTGATAAGTTTCATGGAAACTAGTAAGTATGCTACCAAATTATGGAAACCAGGCAGGGAATGGGAACTTGATATATAGCTTGGTTAATGGACTGAATAAAAGTTAAACGCAACATACAAAAATAGACTTTGTAATTGGACGGTGTGAGGAATGATTATGAATGGCTCAGCCGAAGGTTTAAGCCAGCCTAATTGTTTAATAATGCAGACCAACTTTGGGAATTCGAAACCCTTTTGTAAACTACACATGGGCAAAAAAAAAAAACTAGACATTAATAAATTTGGTGATTAATTTGGAGTGTGAAATGGATTAAGGGAAGCATCTTGTGGATTAAGAAGAAAAAACGTTAGTGTGAATTGACCCAAATACATATGCCTCACGGAAAATTGATTTAGCCGATAAGATTTGCACGAAAGAGGGCAAGGCTATGCTCGTTACCTTGCATGAAAATATGCATGCCAACCTTGACAATGACAATTTTAAAATTTAATAAATGGATCCGATCCAAGCAAAAATTATAAATGAATGAATAAAAATCCTCTCCCCCTAATTTTTTTGCCCCATCATGCCCCATATATTAAATAATGACACGTCTTCTTTTTCAGTTTTTAATGTTATTCCTTGTTTGCCTAGTTAAATTTAATTTTGCACTTACATTCTCCCTAGGAGGTACCTTTGGTTGTGATGAGATCCTTTGTTGACCTTGTGTCTTGAGTTCACTCATGTCACTAGCCAATTGATTTATTTGTTTCCTCATCACCTCCATAGCTTTCCTCATTTGTTGCATCTCGATGGGAACTTGTGAAGATTGTTGAAAATTAGGCCTTTGAAAATTCATTGGCCTTCCTTGATAGTTTACCTTGGTTCCCTATTGTTGACTTGGTTGCTCGACTCTCCATCCAGGATTTGAGTAGGGTTCAGGCTTCCTTTGATATGCTCCTAGCATTGCCACAACATTGACTTCATGCGCGGTGTGTTCCAAAGAAGGGCACTTATCAGTGTAGTGTCCTTGTATACAAATAGCACAAACCTTAGGCACACTTGAAAAATTCGCATGGAACAAATCAGTGAGCATAGCGATTTGTTGATTTGTTTCTTCAAGTTGTTGCTCCAATGAGGTGGAATGGGTAGAAACTCCATTGATTCTTCTTGTATTGCCTTCCTTTGAATAGTCTTCTCAAGATCCAAATTGTTGAGTGTTTGCAGCCATATCTTCCTCTAAAGTCCAAGCATCGGTGGGAGTCTTGTCTATGAAAGCTCCTCCACTTGCAGAATCTATGGAAGATCTATCAAAAGGTAGTAGTCCTTCGTAGAAGTATTGGATCAGCAACTGTTCATTGATTTGATGATTGGGGCAGCTTGCACATAGTGTCTTGAAACGTTCCCAATATTCATGCATTGTTTCTCCATGGCGTTGCTTAATTTCGCAAATCTCCTTCCTTATACTTGATACTTTATGAGCAGGAAAGTACTTATCCAAGAACAATTTCTTTAGGCTCGTCCAAGAGGTGATTGAACCAGTAGGTAAGAGGCACAACCTATCTTTTGCACGGTTCACAAGAGTGAACGAAAAAGTTCTTAGCTTGAATTGATCTTCAGGAATACCTTGAATACTTGTAGATGCATAGGCAATCTGGAAATCTGTAAGATGTCGGTGATGATCTTCTCCAGGCAGACCATGAAATTTGGGTAAAATCTGAATAAATCCAGATTTAATCTCAAAGGTTCCAGTCGTATATGGGTATCGAATTGCTAAGCGTTGTGCATTGACGTTTGGTGCAGCAAGCTCTCTCAGAGTTTTAGGCCCTTCTTCATTTGCCATGTCTTCTGATGATGTTGAAGCAGCAGATCTAGGAGAATTAGATTGAAAACTCGAATTGGATGACTCCTCTTTTTGTTGTCGACTTGATCTCTCCGTCCTTAACGAAAATAGTGTTATTCTTGGCTCAGGATTGAATTCAAAATCTTCTATACCACTATTTCTTGTATTTGGCATGCAACTTCCTAGAAAAATCAAAAACAAAACTCAAAAGAAAAATTAGTAGTAAGAGTTCTTAAACAAAAAATTTAAAATTTTATAAACATAAAATAAGAAAAAAAATATTTTTTTAGAAAACACAAAACGAAATTTTTAAAAAAATTATTTAACGCAAAACAAGAAGTTTTTTTTATAAAACGCACAAAGAAGAAAGAATTTTTTTTTTTTATTTTTAACGCAACTTTTTTTAATTAAAAACACAAAACCAAGGGAAAATTCTTAAGATTAGTCTTTTCCTTCCTTTCTCGGCAACGACGCCAAAATTTATGATCGGTCGTCGGCAATCATAAAAATAATCCCCACAAAAACCTAACTAAGTAGATAGGGCAAGTAGGGGTCGAATTCCACAGAGAAGGGGAATAGACTTATCCAAAGATAAAAGCTTCTCAAGAATCACTCAAAAAAATTACTCAAAAGTAGGGGATTAGAAATAACAATTATAAAGAAAATAATTAAACTAAAAATAAAGCAAAGTATGGAAATTAATAAAGAAAACAATAATAACAAAGCATACTTCTTCTTCAATGGTAGAAATTAATCAGATTAACTATAAATCATTGATTTAAAGATGAATTCAATATTTTATTCCAAAAGATAATTGGTATAGGGAAACCCTAACATGTATATTGGATAAAATTACCTTGGTCCAGCTTAAATTATCCCTTTTATTCTTAACAACCAATTGTCTTGGTCCAGCTTCTCAGTTGATAAGAACAAAGCATTAAGAACTATTATATATTTTTCACACATGCATAACAAGTATAACCAAACTCATTGCCGTTAAAAAAAACAAGGTTAATTATTCCCTTGGAAGGAATTGGTCTTTCACTACCAATTGTTACCACACAATCAAACTTGAATTGATTCTTCTAACTTTGATTTAACAATAGATCAATCCAATCATATCAATAGCGGTCGTTCTAAATCAACAATCATCAAGATCATAGAATTAAAACAGGGATTAAATAACTATCAATCAAGAACAAACATCAAATTATAAGCACACAAATCTCACCATAATTAATTGATTAAAATCACCAAATGATAAGAAGTATTAAGGATTTAGCTTCCAAATCCATGAGAGACTTAAGAAAAATTACAAGACTTAGGGCCGAAATCTCCATTGATGGTGGCTAGGGATATCGCACCCTTCTATGCAAAGAGAGGGTGTCGACTCCCTTGACTAGAACTAGAAGAAAAATAAGAAAAAGATGAAAATAAAGAGATCTAGAATTATGTTTTTAAATTGTAAGTTGTAATTTCTAGGGTTACATAAGGTGGCTATTTATAGTGGACTAATTAGACTCCATATAGACTTAGGAAGGGTGTAGGACGGTTTAGAGGCTCGACTTGGTCTCCAAGTTGGCTTAAAAGTCTTCCTAGAAGCGAAATTAGAGTGAAATTCAGACTCTAGAAAATTCTGGAATTGCACAGTAAATTCGACAGCAATTTCGGGCTTGAAGATGGCAGAACTGGGCTTTGAACTTCAAAGCAAAGTTGTAGATCTCGGAGTTAGCTTTCCAACGCTTACTCACAGGCCTAATTTGGAGGTCTGAGTAGAAAGTTATGGCCTTTTTACAGAGACTGTGCTGAATCCTCATCCAACCAGGACTAGTATGCGGGAATTTGATATTTCTTTGGGTTCTGCGGCACCAATTGGGTTCTTAACTCCAATTATGTGATCAGCCTGCGCTGAGTATTAACCCATATAAAATATCCAATATTCCATGTCTTCAAGGTCTTCAGGGCCTTCTCCGTAGCTTTATCTTCAATCCTTCGCGATTTAAACTCAATTCTCAATTCTTGCTTCTTGAAATAATTCTTCATTGGTCTTCAATTCTTCAAATTATCTTCAATAAATCTTCAATCACGAACTTTGAATCTCCAAATCTTCAGTCCAAATTGCTAAGTCCATATTTGTGAAAACAAAGTCATCAAAATAGCTCCAAAAATAGTGAAAAACTACAACTTTCCACTTTTCTTGTCTTCAAGACCTAAAAACACAAATAGCTGTAAAATAGGTTAAAATACACATAAAATATACCAAAGAACATAGGAAAATGATCATAAAAATAGGGTTAATTTTGTCTCGATCAATAGACTAGCAAAATTCTAATCCTAAACTCACTAGGAATTTCACAACTTCCAAGGCTTGAGCTTTGATTAGTCTTCATCAAAATAGATTCATCACAGCCAATAAAAGTGCAACATGTCATCATAAGCAGCTGAGATTTTCGTCCAAAAGGCACAACAAGGTCGGCATAGGCTTTTCCAAGTCAAATTAGGAATGAAGCAAAACTGTCCAGAAATCTTCAAGGGCAATTTTGTCCATCTTAGCGGCAAAATTGGACTTCAGATTGTCATGAAAGTTGTAGAGTTTAAAGTCAATTTTCCAACGCAACTGGAATCGCATTTTTCTGAGCTCTGGATAAAAAAATATGATTTTTTTACTAAAGTTGTGCATTGATTTTCATAATCAAAGGTTGACTTCGAATTATGACATCATCAGAATTATATGCAATATTGCATCATAATTACTAATTGGGCTTCAATATTTTAATTAGACACGAGAACATCTAATTGGGCTATAGATCTTCAGAATTAAACTCTAAGAAATCGGATTGGGCAATTTGTGTTTCATGGGCCGAAATGGGCCAGATGGGCAAAAATATGCTGAAATCAATAATTTCACAAAATTGATTCAAAATTGCTCCAAATCTTCATCTTTGTAAATAATGGCTCAAAATAGACCTGAAAACACAAATATGAACTATTCTAGGGAAAATAGCCATATCATAAAAACAGTGTAAAATAGCATATAAAATTAGCACTTTATAATGGCTTATCAACCTCCATGTGAAATTTTGGTAATTACACCATGAAATTTTGATAACCTTCCTATGTAATTTTCGTTTGATTGTCAGATTCATTTCTATGTTATGTCAGTTGCGTCATTACATCTTCATCGCTGTTTATTGGGGAAATTTTGTGCATTAGATCATCTTCTGGCGAACTTTCCTATGTTGTTTCCTTTCACTTCATACCTTCCCACCTAGACTTTCTCCTTTGATCATCTTTAAATTTTTGCTGGATGATTCCATCTTTGATATGCGTTTAAACTTCGGGCAACTGCAAAAAGGCTATGCTTTCTAATTTTGGTTTCTTGGCTTATTTGCTTTTTAATTTTACTTGTACCCTTTTAAAAAACCTCAATATAATACTCTCATACATTTAATTATAAGGTTTCTTAATAATTTAATTTTAAAAAATTAATTTTAGGGTAAATTACATATATATACCATGTGGTTCTAAGTGGAACCAATATGAAACTTAAGGATTAAATTTTGAGACTGAGATTAGTTTTCGTTATCAAATCCTTAACAGTAGTTAAGTGTCAAAATTTAAACCACAATGATCAAAATTTACCAAAAAAAAGCTATGCCTGCAGTATTGCATACTTCTTATTAATAGTATTATTATTCATATTTGGAAAAAATAAAATATAGTTTAACTTTATTTACAGTTCCAGTGGAGAAGATTGCCTTCCACCCTTCTCAAATTATTTTTAGACTTTGATTGGATCTTTTATTGCTACTCTTTCACCATTAAGCTCCAAACATGTTTTTGGTATATTAACCTTTTTTGGCTAATTGTTCAAATTGATCCCTAATGTTTCTGAAAAAACTCAAATAAAGGTCTAACCTTCTAATTTGGTTAATTAAGTCCCTAACGTTGTAAAATCGGCTCAAATCAATCCCTAACCTTGTAAAATCAGCTCAAATCAGTCCCTAAAGTTCCATTTAAGTCCCTAATATTTTGGGGTTTATTAGGCAGTCAATTTGACACCAGGAACTGATTTGACCAATTTCGTATTGTTTGGGACTTAATTAACCAAATTAAAAAATTAGGCCCTTATTTGACCATTTTTTCAAATAATAGGGACTAATTTGAACATTTAGCCACTGGTGCGACAAATTAATGCTATCTGTTGGTCTTAGAAATATATTCACTTGTCACTATATACTAATATGAAAGTGAGTCTTTTCTTAGAATTATGGCTTATTATGTTGGATTACAAAGAAATAAATGGAAACTAAGTATGGCAAATAAGGATTTCAGTTTTTACTCATAACTTCTCTATCAGGCTATCAGCGACATACTTTTTTTTTTTCTAATGAAAGCTATGAACTGTTAATCAATGACTAAACTTTGAGCTTGAATGTGGTTTTTAAGGCTATATTAAGAAGAAGATTAAAGTCCTTAAAAAGGAAGAATGTAAATATATTGTAATCTAATAATTATGATAAGTAAATTATTAATTATATAATATCTTTTCATAATTTAAAAAAGTTAAATATTTGATTTACAATATATTTCCATAATTAATACAATAAAAAAGTTCAATGACTAAAAAGAATATTGATTAAAAAATATTATACTATAATACCAAGGGTATTTATGAAATTTCCCAATTAAAATTTTTGAGTTCGTAATTCTATATAGTAGTAAGATATATATATATACAATTGCTGAAGTGCAATGACATATTGGGGGTAGTTTATGTGGTCTACAATTTGCCACGTCATTCTTTCAACTGGTATCCTTCAGCCATTCCAGCTACACTCGTGTCCAATTTCTCTTTTCTTTCTCTCCACAATCGAGACTTTGAAAATTTTCTGACTTCTTTCTGTCTGCTCTCCCTTGTCCCTTCTTCTAGTGTTTGCTTTTTCTCTCTTCTTTCCCATATCCTCTTTCTTCTCTTCAAATTATCATCCATCTTCTCTTTTTCTTCCTTTACTCCCTTCTATCTTCTTATTTTCTATCTTTCTTTTTTATTTTGCAGGCAAACAAACAATTTTGCAGGCAAAAACTTGATTTTCCAGGTAAATGGAATATCCCATTTTCATACAGTTAATGTTTCCTATAAATCCTGTTTCTTTTCCTTATTAACTTGAATTTCATGGGCAAGCTTTCATTTTTAGAATTTATTGCTGAATTGTTTTTTTCCTTTGGTTGCAGTTGACATTAGAAGGACACTGTAAGAACAATTTTCTTCTTTTCTTTATTTATTGATTTTATTTTTCTCTTGTTATGTTGTTATTAATTTGTTTAGTTTGGAAATTTTCTTTAAATTGCAGTGTTTTAATTGGAGGGATAGATTCCAAAAATTGAGGTATGAAAATCAAACTTGATAAGTTAATCTTTTCAATTTTGAGTTTTCTTAATTTGTCTTGGCATTTGCATGTTTGTTAGGGCATAGTTCTATGAAGGGTTTCACTTTTCACTGGCATTTCAGTCTGGTGTGTCTCTTGTTCAAGTGGTGTCAGTGTTGTTTTGTCTGCAAAATTGGAATTGGGATTAATGTTTGATGTTGTGATGTTCCTTGACAAAAATGTTTGCTGAAATCCTTTCATATGGTATTGGGAACTAATTTTATGGGGAATTCCTGCTTAATTGGTGAATCACGATTACTTAGTTGATATCGGATGATTAAAAAGGGATCTGAATGATTGTTGTTTAAGAAATAGGAAAAAAATATGTATACTGGAATCTTTTAATATGATGTTCGAAATTTGTTTTATGGAAATCCGGCACATTTATTGGTAATTTGTGGCCTTAATCAAGGTTAAGCCTCACTTAACCTGGGTAAGCCATTTGGTGGGCTGATTTCTTAATTGTTAACTTTTTCCTGGTATGATGAATGATAGATTTCCTTTTGAAAGTTATATATTATTTACAAATGGTATTGTTTTGCTGTCATTTAGACAATGTATAGTGTATAATCTTTAATATTAATACTTGTTCTTTCATCTTTCAATTATAAATCTTTTAAAAAAAGGCTTAATTTGTTGATGTTCTTTAACATCTATAATGCAGCTTTAAAGAGTAACTTCTAGAAATTGATGAACCTGTCACAAAGATGCAATCAAAGCTAAGGTGGGACTCTAAGTGGTTAGAAAGGGAGTCTTATCTCTGGGTTTGCAGGTTTTGTTTCTTGCCTGTAGATTTAAATTATCACTAAATACAAGTCAAATTCAATTCATGACATGCAGTGCATGTGGTACTTATGTATTGGCTAGAATTGAAACTAACTATTACAGCTTTATTAATTTCTTGTTTAGCTCATTTTGATCAGGTTTTTAAAGCCTGTAATGTATTTATTATCCTGGACAAGAAGTTGTTTGCTTTCTGAAGGATGTTGCAGTTGAAGTCTATTTTGCAGGTTAATACAAGCAGTCAACATTAGAAGAATACAAAAAAAAAAGAAAAAAGAAAAAAGAAGAAGGTATTCTGAATTCTCTTCGACTTTTGAGTAAATCGGTATCATGTGGGAAATTAATCTTTCATCTTTGCATTCTTTTACTTACAAAAAATGACTTGCAATTCTCACGGAGTTTTTGCTAAAGTAATTGAGGGTTCTATTTGTCAAAGGGGTAGTCAACTGATGATGTATGTTTCACACTATGATAGAAAAAATGGTGTTTCAATATAATGTCATTGTTTTTCCTACCATTGGATTGATTATGCAACACATTGAGTAGTAGGTGTAGCATCAGTTCTATGTGCTACTAGAAGGTTTATGCATGCTACTCCTTTCATGATGATAAAAATTGTGCCAATAAAATCCACAAAAGTTTGGATATAATTAGGAAATTGTTTGTGCTAGATCACACAATATATAGTAAGCTTAGAAGTTTATGATTAGCATGTTTTCTTTGTGCGAGATAGGTAATTGCTTGATTGTTTTATGCGTAAGACTTTTGATTGAAAGAGTTCTAATTTATTATGATTTTTTTTTCTTTTTGATATGAAAATTGAAGAATTATTGTTGCTGCAAATGATATTACAATGACTTGACGTTCTATAGGAGAGAGAGATATTTAAGAATGATGGTTGGTACGAAGCGAAGGTAAGGTTGAAAGTTGAAGAGTCAGCTGTTGCAAGGCAGAGAAGTTCAATGTGATAACTGATGCGAGAACTATAACCAATGATGAAGAGACTACAATATTTGATTAGAATCCCGTTGACTCACTCTCTTTTTGATATCATCCATATGGATTATCATTTGACATTGATTTCTATTGTCGAGTTTGATCTTGGAAAAATCTTTTCAGCTACATGTATAGCTAAATCTTGCAAAGCAACTTATCATGGTATAAAATTTTTCCATTAGATGTCTATCTATATTTTCTTTACATGCTTATCTATCAAAAGTGTTTGCTTGCTTTACATATAAAGGTCTGTGTGCGCCGGGCAACAACGTCCTAGTGTGTGTATATATAAGCTACTTTTCATTCTACTCTATTCTTTGTTTAAGTCTTAGTAAATTATGCTTATAGTAGTGACGATATGAAACTAATTAGCATATATCCAGTTCAACAGATTAATCCGCGGCGGAGCGCCGACACTAATAATCTAGTATAATTAATTGAGTGGTAAGTTTCATGGCAACTAGTAAGTATATGCTACCAAATTATGGAAGCCAGGCAGATGGGAACCTGATAATATAGCTTGGTTAGTTGACCGAATAAAAGTCATACTTAATCGCAGCAATACATACATAGACTTTGGAATTGGAAGGTGAGGAATGACCATGAATGGCTCAACCGAAGGTTTAAGCCAGCCTAATTGGCTTAATAATGCAAACAAAAGTCAGACCAACTTTGGGAATTCGAAAACCATTTTGTAAAATACACATTAACTGGGGCAAAAAAAAAACTAGACATTAACAAATTTGGTGATTATTTGGAGTGTGAAATGGATTAAGGGAAGCGTCTTGCGGATAAAGAAGAAAAAACGTTAGTGTGAATTGACCCCAATACATATGCTTCACGGAAAATTGATTTAGTCGTTAAGATTTGTATCCGAGTAGTTAGCTCAATCGATAGGTGCACAATACTTAGACTATGAGGTTTTAGGTTCAAGTCTCACGGAATGTGACTTTAATTTATTTGTTTGTTTCTTTGGTAGATAGTAGTTTGTATAAGATTTCTTAGTTTGAGTTGATTTCTCATTAGATGTTGGGCATATAAAGATTTATTCTAATTGTAATAAGATTTCACTTGTAAGGGCTATGTTTGTTACCTTTCATGAATATATGCATGCCAACCTTTGACCATGACAATTTTAAAATTTAATAAACGGATCCGGTCCAAGCAAAAATTATAAATGAAGACTCTTGCAACATTATGCATTGCTTCTCAGGATTGATTTTACCATTTTTTTTTTGAAAGAATGCACCTCCACACCAACAAGTGGTTGGTTCAAATAGTTTGACACTTGTTCCCCTTACATAAGTTATCGGGTTCGAGCCTTGTTGGCCAACCAGGCTTGAAAAAGGGTAACGTGTAAATAAACCATAAAAAGAAAATAAAGAAAAAGAATAAGATAAAGAAAAAGAATAAAACATATCCACAGAAAACTTTGCTGAGGCTTCGTTCCGCGCGATTCATCAATCACATGGAACAAAGGAGTGCCTTTGTCTAGTAAGACTAGACTCTCCACAAAACTATCAACAACAGGGTACCTTATCCATGTCCGAATTAACGTAACCCCATCCCCAACATTCTCAAGATGTTGGCTCGTTATATCAAGTGAAGCAATCCATCCGGCTTCCGTTATTAGGAATACTTCTTCTTCCGTTCTAAAAAAAAGCACTCTTGCCACCCTTCCCCCTCCCCCCACCAACACCTTTGTCCATGACGATGCTACTCCATACTCCTTCATCACCCACAAATGGATTTTGGGACGATTATTTGTCATTACTGCAATTGAGGATTGCCCATATATTAGAATCTCTGTGTCAACCAGCCTCATATAATCATTGTTCAAATACTCCGGCAATGCCATCTCACTAAAAACTTCTTTAGACACATCAAACGCCAAAACTAGGTTTCTAACTTTGTCGCGTTTCCTATCATAAGCAAGCAAATGGATGGCTCCATTGACAAAGCTATTCCCATAGGTTCTGATCCGAATAGCAGGAAAACTAACACCATAGCTAGGAGCAATATTAGTGATCCTTTTCCAACGGTTCAAATTAAGCGAGTAAACTTCAGCTTCAACACAAACTTTGACTTGTTCGTCGTCCAACTGAACAAATCTTAACAATTTATAATCACTGGTTTCAGAATCAAACCCAAAACCAACAAAGGCATCAAAGGGACCATGAGAAAAGAATGTAATAGTGGGTCTAGCAGTCCGTACGGCTTTCTGGATACTGGGATTCTAAAGAATGAAATTATCATCGTGAGTCCCCATCTCATCGTCAACTAAACAAACTAACCCATCGTAGGAACCGGCGACACAGATACATCTGGCGGTGCTTTGTAACTCGTTGGCAGGGAAGTGAAGCTTCTTATATTCATCAACGTTTTCATTGTCGAAACGTAGAGAATAGTGCTCTACACACTCACGGGAGGAGGAGCCTGGTTTCAACTGAGTAGTGCTGCTAGTGCATTGCTGGAAAAGGAGGAGGCGGTGGTTGAAAGAGATGGTTTTTTTCAGGCTCAGGTGGGTGGAAATAAAGGTTGGGTTTTTGATAGTAGAGTTCCATGACTTGCAAACGATGGTGCATTTTACCACGTCTTTAATTGACAGTCTCACAAGGATTTCTGCAAACAAATCTTGAGGTAAATCAAAAGAACATGACATTGTTTTATTTGTTTTTGCTTTTGGTTTTGAATTTAGAAGAGAAACTAATTTAATTAGGTTCAAAGCTATATTTAGCCTATAACTGTTGAGAAAAGTGGCTCCAACCAAACAAATTCAAAGCCTCAACCTACGCTAGTTTGTCCGAGAAACAAGGAGAAGATCTAGAATGAGTCAATTGAATTGACCCACTTTTAATAGTTAAGTGTGAGATATGCATCCTTGGATTTGGATCATATGACTTACGCTTGTGTATTTGCTTTCAGCTGGATCATATGACTTTTTTGTCAGTCATATATGCAATGCCATTGATGAAGCACCAGAAGGAACTGCTATTTTTGGCAAATTTGCTATAGGGATTAACGCTACCTTCATTAATTTTTGTCTAGATTCGATCAAACACCAAATAATGACGATGCATGGTATTGGCAGGTAATTCAACTATTCAAAGTACTAGTATTTATATAAACCATAGTTTTTGTTGGTTCATCTTAATTAAATTAATTCAAGCACACATAGTTTCTACTTTGTTTCAAAATGAATGGGACTCCATTTTTAATAACTGATGACCAACATTAATTTTCTGGATGTATTGATTTTGTCAGAAATGTACTGAGATGGTAATGCCAATTGGATGTGGTGAAAATGAGACAATGTTCCAAGCATCACCTTTCGACCTAAAAAACTATTCCAGAACTTGTCAGGACTTATTTGGAGTATCCCCGAGGCCTCATTGGGTACAACAGAGTTTGGGGGGCATGTAAGCTTAATTCACTTGGATTCTAATTTCCACCTTATTTCCCCTTCAAATTTCCTATATTCCTTTTTGAACTATGAACTTCAAAGTAAAATGTTTTGATGATAATTAATTTTCAGGATATAAAATCTGTACGTGGAAATTTTGCAAGCAACATCATTTTCTCCAATGGACTACGTGACCCATGGAGTGCTGGAGGATGAAAAAATTATACTGACCACCTCAGGCCGTTAACAATTGGAAGTATAATAAAAAATAAATTCTGCCCAAATGCCTGGTAGTAGGGTAAGTAAGGGTCGAATCCCAAAAGAAAGCTGGTTTCTCTTTCTTGGAGATTAGCCATCGGCCTCTTCCCCCTCTTCTCCATAGATAAGTTTTCTTTATCTATTCTTTAGATGCTCAATCAATTCATGAGTGAGTAATCCTTTTCTTTTCTCCAATGTAGAATTTAATTGATCTCCACTTATTTCATGGTGAGATTTTGCACTTATATATGAAACATATTTTGGGTATTTCTTAAATCTTTGTTTGAATCCTATTTTTACTTGTTTTGATAAATTGGAATCGACACTATCTTGATAAATTAGGTTTACACTAGCTAAATTAAATCTAGAACGATCCATTCAGATTTAATTGTTTGGTAGCAATTGGAAGAGAATGATCCATTCCTTTTAAGGGATTTAAGAATCAATAAATAGTTTGATGTGATATTTTTATTTGTTGTGTTTGTTCATAAATTACTAGTTCTTAATACTTTGTTCTTAACAATTTCTAAGCCCGATCCAAGTAATTGTTAAGAATAAAAGGGATATTTTAAGCCCGATCCAGGAAATCTTATCTAATTTGGTAATTTAGGATTAAATTTCAAACAAGCTATCCATTGTTTTCATGATTTTTAGATATCTATGATCCATGTTATTCTTGTCAAGAGTGATATTAATTCTATGTTGGAGAGATCTTTATTTTAATTGTTCTTGTAATTTTCTTTATTGTTTTCTTAATTAATTGCTATTGATTTCCTTAGTTTAGTTATTGCTCTTAATTAAATTTTCAATCTTCAAAATTCGCTTTTACTTGTTTAATTTTAATCTAATTAATTAGAAAAAGAAGATAATCTTATCTCTCTGTGGATTCGACCCTTACTTGCCCTAGCTATTATAGTTAGAAATTGTTGGGATTATTTTTATGATTTGTTGACGACCGATCAAAAATTTTGGCGTCGTTACCGGGGAGATTCTGTTTTTGTTTTTTTTTTTCTATTTGATTTGCACTTGATCATCTTTGATTCGTAGGTCTGATCCAATGGAGCAATCACGTTCTCTAGGGGAATTGAATTTCAACCATGAGATGAAACCCCTTTGTATTGATTATCCTAACATGGATATGTCTTATGAGTTGAAGCTTGGAAAAATCTGTTTATTGCCTGTTTTTCATGGAGAAGATTATGAAAATCCACATGAACATCTGCGAACTTTCTACACCAAATGTGCTTTAATCACTGGACTGCCGAAGAACAAGTGAAGCTGCGAATATTCCCATCTACATTGGAAGGTAGAGCAAGAGAATGTTTCTGGAGTTTACCACCGAAATCTATCACCTCATGGAATGGATTACAAGAAGCATTCTTGGGAAGGTACTTCCCAAACTCAAGAATTTCCGAAGTTAGGAAGGAAATCACTGCTAGTCGCCAACTACAAGATGAAAAATGGTATCAACATTAGGAAAGGTACAATAAGCTATGTGAAAGCTGCCCTTATCATGGATTGAACGAAGGATTCTTAATCCAAAACTTCTATGATGAGTTGTCTCAATTGGACAAAACCAATATTGATGCTACTACTGGAGGTGGCTTGAGATTTAAAACTCCCGAAGAGGCAAGGAAACTATTGAACAAGATGCAGAAAACATCTATCAATTTAGCACAACAAGAAGGAACTTGTCAACAAGTGAACCTGAGACAGAATTTCTTCAAGGGATCAATGACCGTTTTGACCAAGTTAATTCGGCCATTACCTCCTTGGCCAATCTAGTTCAGTGCTTGGTTTCGAATCAAGTGGTGAATCAACCAACAACCCAATTTCAACAATCACTCTTAAATCCAACTCAAGGATGTGTGAACAACATAGGATATGTCAATGGAGTGCCCGACTCACAAGGATATGGGATCAACTTGGATGGAATTAAGGAAAACCAATCATGGAATGCAATGAGGAAAGAATCACCAGTGGTTCAACCATCTCCTTTGCATTCACTACATCAACATATGCACTCATTCCCTATATCTCAAGTGACAATTTCACCTCCAACTGCCATACCTTATGTACAAGTGTCGAGTGACGAGGAGATTTCTGTCAGAAGCAAGTAGGACCAGCCCTACCTGGAGCCAATTTTGATTTCATCACCATAAGCTTTTCCACTCCTTGAAAGGGAAGAAGAGAAACCTAAGGTGAAGAAAAAGATGGAAACCACCATTTATCCAGTACCGTTTCCTCAAAGATTTTCAAAACGACAGAAGGGATGCTGTGAAGAAAGCCAACATGACTCACTTCAGAAATTGGAGGTAAACACTCCTTTAGTTGCCGTAATTGAAGAAGTGCCCAGGTATGCATCTTTTCTGTGCACTAACAAGAGTAAGTTTTCAAATGATTTGGTTTATATGAATGAGAACATATCTGCTGCTTTTCAAACGAAATTGCCTCATATGCAAGGATTTAGGATCAATTTCTATCCCTTGTCATATAGGAGACAATAAGATAGAGAGAGCAATGTGTGATTGTACCCACAAATTTCGGTTCTAGAAATAAGATCCGAAAATAATGTAACAAATTACAACTTTGATAGAAATGTGAATGAGTTCGATTCTCTAAGATGATCCTCTGATTTGATCTCTGGAAATGGTAAAAATGGAATGATCGAGTGTCTTCCGACTTGACCTCGACTCTTGAAGGAATGGCCACGGCTTCGTATTCCTTCGTGATGGGCTGTAGATTGGTGGAGAACTTGATGAAGAACTGGGTGATAACTTGTTGAAGAACTTTGATGAATAACTTGGTGGAGACTTGTTGAAGAACTTTGATGAAGAACTTGATTTTTCCCTTGGAAAAACTTGGAGGAGAACTTGGTTCACTCTTGGAGAATTGGAGAATTTGCTCTATGTGAATTGTTCCTCCTTTTTCACCTGAAGCTCTCTTTATATAGAGGGAGAGCTAGGGTTTTGGTAGTATTGGGCCAGTAAAGTTGGGTCAACTTAATTATGTATTTGGGCCAATAGAGTTAAGCCAACTTAATTATGTATTTGGGCTTTTCTTATGTGGACTATGCTTTGTTCTATCCAATTAAATCCCAAATGAATTTTTTTATAGTCTACAAATGCCCCCACTTCATGGTACAGATGTGTTCGCACTTGTTGCGAAGCAAACATGGGCCTTGAAGTTTGTATATATATATTTTTTGAAAAGCCAAACCAAGCGAATAAACTTGGGCTTCGGTTTGAATTTTGGAACTTGAAATTTCATGTAGATTCTTCCAATCGAAAACCATGATTGTAAAGTTGTGGGCTTGTAGGAGTACTGGTGTCATGCCATAGAAAGTTTTGTTAACTATCAAGACTCCAAACCTTGATTGTACTCTTTGCTTCTTGCTAATCCAAAACCCATTTTGATCCGGCTCCATCTTTCGCCAAAGAAACTCTTGATCCATTAGGAAATCATGATTAGTTGGTTTCCTTTTATCACTCGACTTCGTGAGCAAAATATATTTTTTATCCGGATAAAGCACTACTTCTTTGCAAAGCATAATCCATCTTTAACTCAAACTAAATAACATGGCAAACTCCACGACATTGGTTTATCTTATCTAGCAATCCAACAGTTTTGGTTGGAATCAATAAATCCTTTGGAGGTTGAGTTGTTCATGGTCTCTTTAAAAGAGATTAATTATCCTTCTTGGACTTTGAGTTGTACGCTTATATAAGCACCTTTCTTATAACCCAAAATCACAATTTAATCCTGGAATTTTGAAGGAAATATTAGGACTTCCGTCATCACCAACTAGATCTCCTTGTACGGTGCGACATCACATATTGAGTTTTGCTTTGCTGGAGAAGACACTACCTGCAATTCACCTTTAATTGTTGGAAAGGTCATCACCATAATTATTCTCCTTGTGACAATAGATAACTCCAGGTGAGGAAATTTTTTTTTTTGAAGGCGACTTCGAGCTGACTTGAAAGCTCGTCACTTTGTTCAGCAAAGATCGCCATTTTTTTTATGAACTTGTTTAAACTTTAATGTCGATTGCTCTTTAGATAGGAAGATTAAATCACCAGAATATTTGTGGCACTCAAATTTTGTGTTCTATCATCTTGACTTGGCACTCCATCACATAATAGCTTTGCTTTGTTGAGAGGGCGCCACCTTCAAATTGTTGTTTTGATTGTTAGCAAAACACTTTAGGTGAGAATGTTTTCTTGATTTTGATTTTTTTAATATCTAAATCATCCACTTAGATGATAGTAGATCAAATAGAGACGTGATGTCGCTATCATATTTTAATCATTAATTACTAATGATGATCATCTGGAGATATATGTAACTGTGGTGTTATGATTCCAATAACCTCTTTGCAATAACCTTGCGAATTTGAGAATTAGGCAAGTCTTCAACAGTGGTTGACTGCCCTAGTTAAGTCTTTGACTACTTACGTAAGGAGATTTTTCTTGATTTTTTTTCTTTTTGGAAAACAAATTTAACTTTGATTTTTTTTTTTGTAACTTCGTGTCTCGACTTGGCATCCCTTGTGCAAGAACCAAGGCTAGTTACAAGGCTAACAAGAGCATTTACTGAGGTAAAATCATCATCTTTTCATTAAGATCCTCGAAATTTTGAGATTTATATTCATGCTGTTGACCTGCTCGAAGTATACATTCAACCTCAAAACATATTTTGCTAACAATTATTGCTTATAAATTTTTGAATTCTGACGCATGTTTGTGCTCTGTTTGAATTTGATATATAAACAATTATTGATTATTTATTTTCCTTTGGTTGGACGATGACTCCCAATTCATGATTTCTTCTATGTATTGCAGTCCACTATCATGGCTCCTAATCGTGTCCAGAAGAAACCTTCAAGCGCCAATGGTCCCAATCGTGTCCCGAAGAAACCTTCTAGCGGCAACGAGGTTTTGCCTAGCAACCGCAACCAACAAGGACGCTCCGTAGGTAATAAATTCTTTAATTAAGAAATTTGTTTCATTTATTTTTCTTCAGCATTTTGTTGGTTATCCTATACGGCTTTTTTGGCGGGGTTGATTTTTATCCCCCTCTACCTCTGCATCGGACTCTTGGCGGGGTTGATTTTCATCGCCCTCTACCTCTACATCGGACTCTTGGCGGGGTTGATTTTTATCGCACTCTACCTCTGCATCGAACTCTTGGCAGGGTTGATTTTTTATCGCCCTCTACCTCTGCAACGGGCTCTTGGCGGGGTTGATTTTCATCGCCCTCTGCCTCTGCATCGGACTCTTGGCGGGGTTGATTTTCATCGCCCTCTACCTCTGCATCGGCCTCTTCGACTTTCTCTTATCATAAGTATATATTTAACATATATACTTTTCTTTGACCATCCTTTTTTCCTTTTCTTTTGACAGTCATGAATAATGCTTCGGCGCGTCGTGTTCCTGAACCCTCTTCTGGCAGGCCTTGTGAAAATTCTCGAATTCCTTTGACTCGAGCAGCGACTGTGCCATTTTTTGCAAAGGAAATGGAAGCGCAAAAAGGTTATTCTCGTGAGCTCCTGGTTATTTGTGATAAGGCCAATGGAGACGATGATGCAGACAGAACTACTAAATGTCCCGTTCACACATCAACGACAAGTGATCATGCAAAAATTTGGCGCTCTGACTCAACGAGCCTGTACCACTTAAGCAACTGGGCTTTAGAGGAAAAAGACGAGGTGATCCCCTTATCAAATCCTTCGGTGAAGAAAGGTTTGTTTAAACCTATCCTGAAATTACAAGCCAGCCATCATCAGAATGACCTTAAACCACCATACTTTGTCACTCTAGGCCATAGAATTTGCAGGCGTGAGGTCTGTTGGGATGGTTTTAATTCACGTGGGGATTTCGTAGCTTCCCCAGGCTATTGGGAATGGGTCGAACTCATACTATGGCGTAATAATCGGACTCTGAAACAAGCTGGTGTTTACGACTCTGTCATGGCCTCATTGTTTGTTTATGATCGAGACATAAGCATGGGTGAAGCTCTTTGTGAAGCATGGTGTCCGGCTACCAATACATTTCTCTCTTCCCGCGGTGAAGCTTCAATATCATTATGGGATTTAAAGATGCTTGGTGGCCTTCCGATCATTGGTGAATTTTATTACGAGGTCGTCCCTAGCTTTGAAGAGATTACTGGCACATCAGAACAATCTCGTCATATTTCTTCTTCTACTTCTATCATTCCTTCTAGTTGCCAAACTCTTTTTCGTGCCTATCATTTGATAAGGTGTAGGTTGGCTCCAGATTCATTGCGGTATCATAGAATCTCTATTTCTGATTGGGTATCATTCTGGTTTCGTGGTAGATGTCGATACAATGATCCATTCGACTTCATTACAGTTAGGGGCAAACCAACGGCTTTGCGTTGTCCTAATGGTCTTGTCAACAATCATCCCCGTACTAAAGATGAAGATGAGGTCTTTTCTGAGCTGAATGTTGACAGTAGTGATCAAGACCAATCATATTTGGCAGCATTTCTAGCTACATGGTTGTGTACGTTCGCTCTTCCTAGCAGCCGCGGTGATTTCATTCGTCCTGAAACATTTAAAGTTTCTTCTTTGATGGCTAATGGGATGCAATTTAGCCTTGCCATTCCTGTTTTGGCGACTATATATAACGGGTTTAATCAGATTAGCACCTGCCCTGAAGATCCTGGAGCATGTGAAGTTGCTATTCCATGGCATTTTGTGTCTGCTTGGACGGCCTCGTATCTTAGCACTCACAAAGGAGCAGACTCTGTATCCAAGAGGCCCAAAATGTGCAAGTATTCAGGTTTGTTCTCTCAAAAGGAGTTTGACAATGTGAAAAGTCGGAACCTTGTGTAACACTTATCTCATATGACTTGGCAGGCTACCAGAAAGATAGAGGTGTATAATGCTCGGCTCATAGATAAACCAGAAAGTCGCCTCAAGGATGATGATTTTGAGTACTTTGTGAGCGTTCGTTCTTGTTACTTGAATTTGAGTAGGGGTAACTTCTACCTAGTGGAGCCGTATAGTCCCCACCCTTTCACAAGACAGTTTGGGTATTGTCAAGATGTGCCTGGATCTTTGATTAGCGATATTAGGACGACCACCTTGAGGGAGCTACTACGATATTGGCATTGCAGTGTATCTAGGCACCCATTTTGTGAAATGGTCATTCCTAAATTTAGCAACCAGAAGTTTCATCAACTGGTGGACCAACTGCATGGCTGATTACTTTCATACTTGTGTTGATTTATTGAAAGATAATTCAAGCAGTAAATTTGTCATTGCCTCCCATGATAAAGATGGATCATAAATACTAGTCAAACCTTTGATTGAGCATGCTGACAATGAAGCGGAAGGTATTGATGATGTCAACATTGTTCACCAAGTAAGTGAGGTTAGTAACTCTTCTCAAAAGAAGCTCACTACTGTGGGAAACCATGTTGAGCGAGCTGCCTCAAGTCATGAGCCTGAAAAATCCCTTGAAACTCTTGGGAGTGGCTAGGACAGTGATAGGTGCCATCCTAGAATGCTCAAAAGGGATGCAGAAATCTCTACCGAGGCCGCTAGTATTCTTGGTGTTAGTCATTCTTCTAATCCCGATTCTACTCAGGTGAAACGGAAGAGACTTGTGACTAGCAATGATGGGATTAAGAATGTAGCTCATATTAATTCAGAACTATTTGGTGCTTCTGACTCAGAAGATGATGATAAAATTCCTCTTGATGCATTGGTGAGGAAGAATACGAAGAAAGGTGATGTTACACGTTCCAGAAGTGAGGAGTCTGTTGTAGATGCTGGTGTGGTTCTCAACCAAGTTAAGAAATTGTCTGCAAAGATTGGCTCAGTCTCCTCGTCAGGGCATGATACGGAACTTAATTCCGCTAACTTGTCTAACAAACAAGTCCATGCCAATGATGTACTTCTAACTTCAAAGGTTGTTAAACCTCATTTTGCTGCTACCAACTTGCCAAGTACTGAAGAACCAGTTTCCTCTGTTTACTATCCGGGTAAGTATTCTTCGAGAATATTTGAGAATGCGATAAAAGGGATTGGTCGAGATTTCTTATTGAAGCTTAGAGATGCCCCATTTTTTGAGGTTAATAGAGTTCACAAGGATGCTTCTGCTGTATACTCGGGCATCGAAAGTCTTCAGGGTGATCCAGCTCCCCTAAAAGTGATTGTTGATTCGTATGTTGGGGAGGTGAATGCATTGCTACACCTGGAAAGTGTGCTTAGAAATCGCATTTTTCAACAGGTGCTTGATGAAAAGAAAAGTGAAGCTACCAGGAGACTGGAACTTGCCAAATCTGTGCTAACACTAAAGCAACAAAAACATGACCAGCAAGTCACCATGTTTCAGTCATTAAAAGATGAGCTCGCTGAATTGGAACAAAGGCGGTTTTGGTTCAAGGACAGCAAAAGAAGGTTACCTCAGAACTACAATCTCAGATTGATGTGGTGGATAAAGCAAAGGGCGAAATTGTCTCTTCTGAGAAGCTGATGTCGGAACTAGAAGCTACAAGTGCCATTGCAGATGAAGACATGGCAAGCATCGAAGGGCTTCGAGGAACAGTGCAAACTCACAGAGATTCTTTAGTAGATAGGTGGAATGGTGGATCATGAATCCCCATATTTTATAAGTTTATTGCTTTTTGCAGTATTTTCCTTTGATGTAATGGAATTGTACCTTTTTCCTTTCAAAGACTTCAACATTTCTTTTCCTCCATGCAATGACATTGTTGGTTTGTTTGTTTATTTGCCGTTCACAGTTTATGGTCTTGTGGGCCATGAGTCATTTTTTTATTGG
Organism: Corchorus olitorius; assembly: GCA_001974825.2. Lineage (NCBI taxonomy): Eukaryota > Viridiplantae > Streptophyta > Magnoliopsida > Malvales > Malvaceae > Corchorus > Corchorus olitorius. The sequence goes on along the minus strand of AWUE01019768.1, from coordinate 38,104 downwards.
TTTGACTGAACTTAGTTTGAAGAGATTTACTAAGCTGCCTACGTACTTTCTTTAAAGAAAGATCAAGTCAATTCATAGTTCCTTATTTCCTTTTTTCTCTTTTTTTTAAGCCTTAAATTTTGCCTAGGCCGCCCCAATGGGGTTTTCAACCTAGCAGGCTTGCCTTAACTTTTGCCTAAGCCACCCCAATGGGGTTTTCAACTTAGCAGGCATTTTTTTTAATTTGTGTGTACAAGTGAGTATTGAACACGGAGATGCGATGCTCATGCGTAGTAAAGCTTCAAGAACTTGCCGTTTATTGGGCCAATCCTTAAGCCTTCAGCGTCAACTATCTTGTAAGCATTATTTGTGTAGACTTCTCTCACCACATATGGTCCATCCCATTTGGAAGTAAATTTGTCACCAGGGTGGCGCTGAAGATTGATGGGTCTTCATACTGCTAAAACCATATCACCCACTTGGAATGAGCGCGGACGCACTTTCTTATTGAAGGCTTTAGAAAGGCGCGCCTGATAACACTCAAGATGTTGTTGTGCTTGCAACCTCTTTTCATCCATTGCCTCGAGCTCATCAAAGCGAAGTTGGGCATTTTCTTCTTGAGTCAAAGATTCTTGGATGGCAATCCTTAACGAGGGAATTTGACATTCCAACAGAAGGACTGCTTCTACACCATAAACAAGGGCATATGGAGTGGCTTGTGTTGGTGTTCGATATGTTGTGCGGTATGCCCATAGTGCTTCCTCAATCCTCTCATGCCAATCTCGCTTGTTCTTGCTGACAACTTTCTTCAACAAGTTGCAAAGAGTTTTATTGAAGCTTCCACAAGACCATTGGCCGGAGCATTGTACATTGAGGAATTATACTGCTTGAACTTGAACTTTTCACAAAACTTATCCATGAGATGATTATAGAATTGCTTTTCATTGTCATTGATGATGAAGCGAGGAACCCTATAACGATAAATCAACTAGACACGGATGAAGTTTAATACATCTTCCTTCTTCACCTCTTTGAATGGCAATGCCTCTGCCCATTTTGAAAAGTAATCTGTGGCTGCCAAAATGTATAGATGACCTTGTGAAGATTTCAGCAAAGGACCAACTAAATCAAGACCCCATCCATCAAAAGGCCAGGATGCAACAGTAAGATGAAGTGGCTCAGGTGGCTGATGTATGTAGTTGGCATGGAATTGACATGGTTGACATCTTTTTGCAAAATATATGGAATCTTGCACCATTGTCGGCCAGTAATAACCCATCCTTTTGATCATGTAATGTAGTTTCGGCCCAGATTGATGTGCACCACAAACTCCCGAGTGAGCCTCTTCTAATGCCTGTTTTGTCTCTTCATGCCCCAAGCACCGCAGAAAAATTCCATCAAAGGATCTCCGATACCACATGCCTTTGTAGAATATGAACCTTGCTGCTCTGCGTCGTATCTCACTTCTATGACGAAGATTGTCAGGGAGTTTACCATGTTGTAAATAATCAATGATAGGTTGCAGCCAATCCTCATTTTCAGCTACACAGACTGACACTACATTGATCTCTTCTACTAACATGTCTTGAGGTTGCACTACCCATCTTCGACACACTGGAACATTTATCTTCTCATTATCAATTATGGCCAAGGATGTTGCCAAATTAACCAACGCATCTGCCTGTCGATTTTCAAATCTCGGGACACGCTTTAGTGATATACACTCAAATTTCCGCATTAGCCTTTTAGCATACTCAAAGTATTGGATCAAATCTTCTTTCTTTACTTCATATTCATCGAGGAGTTGATGAATTATCAGTTTAGAATCACCATACACTTCTATGACCTTAATGTCCATGTCAATTGCCATCTCAAGGCCTAATATGACTGCCTGGTATTCAGCAACATTATTGGAGCACAACTCACTCAATACAAATGAGTATGGCAAGACTTGATTGTAAGGAGAGACAAAGATCACACCTGCCCCCGCTCCACTTTGCCTTGAAGCGCCATCGAAAAACATTTTCCAATTTAGCAACGTGTCAACGAAAAATACTTCTTCATCAGGTAAGTCATCTGACATTTCCCAATCGGACGGTACAGGATGATCAGCTAGGAAATCAGCCAAGGCTTGTCTTTTAACAGCTTTTTGTGGAACATATACAATGTCGTATGGTTGGAGAATTACTGCCCATTTGGCCAATCTTCCAAAAAGAACTGGCCTCGACAAAATATACTTTACTGGATCAGCCCGTGCCACTAGATGAACTGTATAAGCCTGCATATAATGCCTTAGCTTGTCAATGGCGAAAAATAGGGCTAACCACATTTTCTCAATGGGTGAATAGTTTAATTCTGCCCCCACGAGTGTCCGACTCAGATAATATAAAGCTTTTTCTTTCTTTTTTTCATTTTCTTGCGCCAACAATGCCCCAAGGGACTTTTCTTTTGCCGCAATATAAAGAATTAAAGGCTTTCCTTCAACTGGTGCTCCCAAGACAGGAGGGTGTAACAAGTATCTTTTGATAGCAGCAAAAGCATTGCTGCAGGCTCCATCCCATTCAAACTGTATATCTTTCTTCATTAACCGGTTGAAAGGATGGCATCGACCGGCGAGATTCAAGATGAACCTTCTGATGTATGCCAGTTTGCCTTGAAGACTCCTGAGCTCTTTTAAATTTCTAGGTTCTGGCATTCTTTGAATGGCATCGATTTTTCATTGGTCAATCTCAATGCCTCGGTGTCTTACAATGAACCCAAGGAATTTCCCTGAAGTGACTCCAAAAGCACATTTTAGTGGATTCATCTTTAACTGGTACTTTCTTAACCTGTCAAACACCGTACGAAGCTCTACCAAATGATCACCTCTTTTACTTGACTTGACAACAAGATCATCCACATAGCATTCAACAGTCTTGTGTAACATGTCATCGAAAATCTTTTGCATAGCTTGCTGATAAGTTGCTCCAGCGTTCTTTAGACCAAAAGGCATAGCTTGTAACAGTAAATACCTTTAGGAGTTCTAAAAGCTGTCAACTCCTCATTTTTAGGTGCCATGCATATTTGATTGTAGCCTGATGAGCAATCCATGAATGACAATGCTTCATGTCCTGTAGTTGCATCAACCATGATCTCTACGATGGGTAGTGGGAAACAATCTTTTGGACAAGCATTATTCAGATCCCGAAAATCCACACAGATACGTAGTTGGCCATTTTTCTTTTTCACTGGTACAATATTGGCTATCCATGATGGATATTTGACTTCCCGAATGAACCCAGCCTCAATCAACTTGTTAACTTCTTTCTCTATAAGTGGGATCAGATCAGAGTGATAACGCCTTTGAGCTTGCTTAATAGGCCTTACTCCTCTTCGGACAACAAGGTTATGAACTGCAACTTTTGGATCCAACCTTGGCATTTCCTTATATGTCCAAGCAAGGACATCCTTGTATTTGATCAACAGTTCAGTATATCTTCCTTCCTCTTCAGGACTGAGATGTGCACTCAAAAATATGGGACGAGGCTCATCTGGTGTTCCCAAATTTATTTCTTTAAGTTCATCTACAGTTGCTTGTCCTCCGTCTTCTAAGGCGGCGGGGGCTTCTTGAGCTTCAATTTCTGGTGGTTCCTCAGTTTCATCTTCAGATGACTCATCACTTGATTGTTCTTGGACAGTTACATGATATGATGAATATATTGTACTATCTTCATCATTGTCCAACTAAGAGGGCCCCTTTGTGTGCACAACAACTCGGCGTTTAATCCTTAACGAACCATCTGTGTCCATTTGAAGTTCTAAGCATCTTCATACGGGATGAAATTAGACTTCTAACTTCTTTAGCATCCTTCAACTCATCACATGAATTTTCCATCTTCTGAGAACTCTCTTGAGAAATTCTTGAATCATTCAATCTATCAAAAACTGATTTACGCCTTGGAATTTGACTTCTGTTCGGCAGAGGGATTTCCAATCTGGCAAACACAGAAACACTAAAAGTCGAAGTATCTCCTAGACGATTAAAGACTGAAACACGACTGGAGTTTTGAAAGGCAAATTTCGGAGGAGACTTTACTTCATCAACTATCTCCACCGATATATGTTGGAATGATCTTTCTTTTTACCATGAATCTGAATCGGCTTTGGAGGCTCACATCCTAGCCCAGCTTTCGAGAACGGCCTTCCCTTCGCTTCGTTTATTAGTTTTGATGAGCATCAGTGATTCCCTGCAGCTTTTCAATCGTTTTCTCAGTATGCAATTCGTCTACAGCTGTTGGCTTGAATAGATTAAATCCAGCTTTTGCTATCAGTTTATAGGCATTAGGGCCATAGCTCTGCACAGTACCTTTTTTATGAAGAGTTCCGTGTTCAATTGCACCTTCGGATGGTCAAACGAACCCTTCTAATGGTTTGCTTGATTACTGGCAAGGCTAACTAAAGGTAGTGCACAAGTTTCCTTTAGTACCTGCACATTCTGCTTCAGTTTCTCAAAGCAAAGTTCAGCATCTTCAAATTCAAGAGGATTCAAGAATGGTGATTGACCTTCCTTTCGACGTACTTTTGGGACATAATGAAGGATTGGAGTTTGCTTCTTTCCCAACGATAAAGCTTTCAGTGAAGTTTCAATCGTCATTTCCTTTGGTGTCATGGAAGAAGACTCGCTAGTTGATGGCTCAGATGGCTCTTTTGTTATGGTTATCCCAATTTGCTTCTTGCCCTCAATTCTTACATTTCCCTTGCTTGCAATCTGGGTCCGCAAAATTTCTTTCACATCTGATTCTTCTGAATAAAACTTGGCATCAACATAATGAGACTCAACTTCACCAAACGGTTTTAAATCAACCAATATCTTTCTTAGGCCGTCTCGATAATATTTCAAACACTGATGGGGAGTTGATGGTACTACTCCATTTGTATGAATCCAAGGACGCCCGAGTAACAAGTTGTATGTAGTTCTGGCGTCAATTATATGGAATATCGTGCTTGAAGTCAGCTCACCAATTACCACATCTAAGCGAATCATCCCTAAGGCACGTTGTTCCATTTGATTGAAACCTTGGATCAACAGACGACTTTTAGAAATTTCGTTAACTGTTATGCCCAATTCTAGCATTATTGACGTAGGCATGATATTGACCGCTGAGCCATTATCCACCAACATACGGTTCACCTTTAGTTCTCTAATATACCCAAAAACATAAATGGGTCGATTGTGTGGCTTTGAGCCTAACATTAGATCTTCATCAGTGAATGCAAGTGTTGTTAAACAACAAGCGCAAAGGTGGTCGTCTGAGGAGGATCCCATTGAACGAGACAGATCTCGAGCATAAATTGTTGGGTTTCTCAAATATTCAACTATTGACTCACGAACAACTTTCGGATATTGCAACAATTCAACAATAGTAAGACGAGAAGAAATCCCTTTGAGGTTCTTGAGATTTTCATCAACGGTTGCCTTTGGCAGGTTTTCAACTGGCACATTTGTTGGTTCCGTATTTTGTTCGTCAGAGTCATTTCTTTCATGGTCTTCTGTGATAGAGACAGCATAAACACCAACGATAATCTCATCTTCATTCAAGAATCCTTTGGGGAAAAATTCTTCTAGCTTTATTGGTTTTGGGCACTTTTGCTCTGAGACTTCTGGACTAGAGTCACTCTTTAACACACAAGGACCTTTGTTGTCTTCTTTTCTGAAAAATGGGCTCAACCGTCTCTTTTGTTGACTTTTATTTAAAGGAACATTTTGTGGATGTTGAGAACTTCTGCTGAGAGGAGCATTCTTCGGATGTTGATCACCACGTTTTCGTGATTTGCACCGAGTCATCAATATCTGTTCATCATAATCATTCTCAACAGACTCCACTTCTTTAGAGAGACTGATAATTGAATCTTTTTGGTTGACCTGAATAAGAACAAGCTCTAATGAACCAAATTGTATTAGCTGCTGTGACACCTTACTTGAAGTAGGGTAAAACACTTCTTCATGAGATAGAAAAGTCATAGTAGCGTGGTTTGTCCCTGCTACCTCTTCTATGTCGAGCTCAATCTTACCCTCCTCGGCTAGCTTCATTATCAACTCTTTCAGAACAAAGCACTTTTCAGTTGGATGACTGATGATACGGTGGTATTTGCAGTATTTGGGGTCGTGGATTTTCCCTTTCTCTTCTGGTCGTTTGGAATCTGGTAACTCCACCAACTTTTGCTGTAAAAGTTGTTCCAACATTTCAGATACATCGGAATCTGGAAAAGGATACTTTTTCATCTCTTTTTCTCGAAGAGTTGCTCGACGTTTATCCTTCCCCTCTGAATAATCACTCTTCCCTTCCACTTTCTTGACACCTTTTGCTGAGATCTTGACTGGTACAGCATCAATTGCCATGGATTCTTTAGCAACATTATTCGAACCCTTTTCAACCTTCTTGAACTCCTTCTTGTCATTCTTTGGGTTAGACACTAGAGAAGTGGCAGGAGTTACTAATGTTCAACTCCATATCATGAGCTCGAGTTGCAGGTTCCTCAAAAGTCTGAGGTTTAATTCCCTGCAATATATAAACAAGATCCCAATGCATGCCGTTTATGCACATTTCCACGGCAGATATTTCAGATAGTTTGTCTTTGCAGTCCAAGCTTAATGCCCTCCATCGATTAATATAGTCAACGACTGGCTCACCCTGCCTCTGTTTGGTATTGGTTAGTTCTGTCATACTAACCGTGCGGCGAGTGCTGAAGAAGCGATTAAGAAATTCCCTTTCGAGTTGATTCCAACTATTGATGGATTCTGGTTCCAAATCAGTATACCAGTCGAATGTATTGCCTTTGAGGGATCTCACGAACTGTTTGACTAAGAAATCTCCATAGGTGCCGCCATTGTTACATGTTTCCACGAAGTGAGCCACATGCTGTCGCGGATTTCCCTTTCCATCAAACTGTTGGAATTTAGGAGGATTATAGTTGTTTGGCAATTTGAGATCATCGATTCTTCTAGTTTAGGGCTTGGAATAGGCATGATATGACTTAGATGAAACACCTTATTGCGCCTTAATAATGTTAGCAATCATCTCTTGTAGTTGTTGCACAGATAAAGCTGCTACAGAGGTTGAGGATGAGCCATTTCGTTTTGGATCTTCAGCCTCTCGTGTCGCTTTCGCTTTTCCAGTAACATTAGCACCTAATCTCCCAGGCGCAATATCAGATGCGTCATAATGATTATCATCATTAAAGGCTTCTAGTTGGCTCTTGAGCGCAGCAATTTCGAGATCTTTATCTTCCACGGTTTTTTCTAGGGCGGCCATCTTCCTTTCCATATCGGCAAATCATTCTTCCCAAGTGGTTGCACTGGTCACCATGACTGACATGGATTCAGAGGACACGACATCTGACTTCGAACATGGTAGATCTTCTTTATCTTCAATATTTTGTGGCATATATCTAGGAGAATTCATAGCTTCTATCCAGTCATTGAACGCGGAATTCAAAGACGCACCTTCAGAAATATGCTGATATGATGCAGTGATGGTTCTCGATGATGAGGTTGATGGAGACTCCCTTCCAACTAGCAAATCCAAAGTAATTATTGGTTGATGCAGAGTGCTTTCTTCAGATCTGGTGGAATCTGGTCCCTGTTTGGCGAGATATTGTGACCCGGCACGAGTTGTCATACCAGTATATCTAGGCTGAACAGTTGCTGCGGGATTGAATTTATGATTTGACTTTGACTTGGAAGTCAGATCCCTTTTTGCAGTCATAAAACTTGCAAAAGAAAATTGGACTTGTAGTTAAAAGAGATCAAGATGAGAGGCAGAGAGGACCCACTGGGTGTGCCAGAAATTTGTACACACAAATTTCGGTTCTAGAAATAAGGTTCGAAACTAATGTAACAAATTACAACTTTAATAGAAATGTGAATGAGTTCTATTCTCTGAGATGATCCTCTGATTTGATCTTTGGAAATGGTAAAAATGGAATGATCGAGTGTCTTACGACTTGATCTCGACTCTTGAAGGAATGGCCACGGATTCGTAATCCTTGGTGATGGACTGTAAATTGGTGGAGAGCTTGATGAAGAACTGGGTGAAAACTTGTTGAAGAACTTTGATGAATAACTTGGTGGAGACTTGTTGAAGAACTTTGATGAAGAACTTGATTTCTCCCTTGGAAAAACTTGGAGGAGAACTTGTTTCACTCTTGGAGAATTGGAGAATTTGCTCTATGTGAATTCTTCCTCCTTTTTCACCTGAAGCTCTCTTTATATAGAGGGAGAGCTAGGGTTTTGGTAGTATTGGGCCAGTAAAGTTGGGCCAACTTAATTATGTATTTGGGCCAATAGAGTTAAGCCAACTTAATTATGTATTTGGGCTTTTCTTATGTGGACTATGCTTTGTTCTATCCAATTAAATCCCAAATGAATTTTTTTTATAGTCTACAGTGATTTAGGAGCTTCAATTAATATTATGCCTTTTTCTATCTATTAAATTTTAAAACTAATCTTACTGTGCAATTAGCTAATAGAACTAACGTTTATCCTGAGGGATTAGTTGAGGATGTTTTAGTGAAGATAGGAAGTTTGTTTTTCCTGTAGATTTCTATAGTTTGAGAATGAGTGAGGATGACCTCAATTTACCTCACATGTCACTGCTATTAGGAAGACCCTTTTTGAAGACAGCCAAAGCAAGAATCGATGTACACAAAGGAATTCTCAGCATCGAATTAGATGGGGAAGTTATTGATTTCAATATTTATAAAGCCATGAAATTTCCTATTGAGAAACATTCTGTGTGCGCTATTGATACAATTGATATTTTTTCTGAACAGGTTAACTCATTACACCAATAAGATGAACTCGAATTAGTGCTTATGAAAAGCCTAGATGAAGGAAAAATCAAGAAAGCAGAAGTCCAGATTCCAAAAGAAGTGGAAGGAACCATTCGAGATTTGGAGTCACTACCCTCTGTTGAAGAGAAGGCATCGGTTTCCTATGTTCGTTTGGAACCTACCCCCAAGCTTTTGCCATCTATCATACAACCACCATAAGTCAAACTGAAGCCACTTCCTGAAGGCCTGAAGCACGTTTTTCTTGGAGACAAAGAGACCCTGCCTGTTGTTATTTCAAGTAATTTAAACGATTTACAAGAAGAACAACTGATTAGAGTTTTGAAGGAATACAAGGAAGCTATTGGATGGACTGTTGCTGAAATCAAGGGAATAAGTCCTTCTATATGCATGCATAGGATTCGACTAGAAGACAATGCAATAGTAATTCAACAACCACAAAGAAGATTGAATCCAAAGCTCCCGAGGTTGTCAAGGAAAAAGTTCTCAAATTACTTGGAGTTGGTCTCATTTATGCTATATCAGATAGTAAATGGGTTAGTCTTGTCCAAGTAGTGCCAAAGAAATCTGGATTCACCGTCGTGGAAAACAAGGATGGAGAGTTAGTTCCCCAAAGACTGCAGAATGGATGGAGAGTGTAACACCAAAATTATTTTTCTTATTTTGAATTAATGAGTGAAGGGCTAAATTGAAAGGAAATAGAAAGTAGGAGGACTAGTGAGCAATTTGTCCAAAAATTTTATGACTAAATCCTTTATATTTCTTCCTCCTCCTCCTTCCCTCGTGTTATTCACCATTCTTTCCTCTTAGAGAAACCGAATCTACCTATAATAACTTGGCACAAATTTGCTCCAAAAACAAACATGCAAGTGCACTTTGTGAGGGTTTCCTTAGAGTTTTCCTCATTCTCATTCTTTATTTCGAGCTTAACTAGTGTTGGAGTGGGAATTTGAGAAATTGAAGGTAAGATAATCTTCTTGTAGTTTTCGGGTAAACATTTGTATTCTCAAGATTGGCTTTTGATCAATTGTGTTTGGGCTTGTTGTTTGGAGGAATGCGTGATGAATGGATCATGAATGAACTGGATTTGAAGCAATAGAGAAAGAGAAGTTGTATTTGAAGCTTTTGGGTAAGTTGGATTTTAAATCTTGATGATGTAATTCCTTTAATTTCATGTTGTGTTGATGGTTGATGTTTGGAAAGTGATTGTAGTTATGTTTAGAGATTGAATTTGTAAAAAATGGTGAAAAATGGGTGATGGTAATGTAGAATTTGGCCAAATCGGTGTAAGTAGGCCTCGCCAGAATCTGGGTTTTCCAGATATCGGCGACGGAATTGATGGCCAGCGGCCTTAAAGGCTGCCTGGCCTGGCCATCAGGCCATTGGGCTTGCGCGCAAGGCCTGGCTGGTGTGGTAGGCTAGCAATGGGTCTGGCTGGTCCAGGCCCAACAGTAATTAAAAAAAAATTAAAAAGAAAAAGGAAAGAAAAGAAAGAAAAAAGGAAGAAGGAATGGGCTTAAGCCCAAATTGGGGAAGAAAAATAGGAAAAAAAAAAGAAAAGAAAAGGGAAAAGAAGAAATGAAATTTGGGGTTTAATAAATTGGTGAGTGAAGTTACAATTTTACTCTTGGACATGTAAAATCACTAAATTGCCCTTAAGATATTAAATTATGAAATTACCCTTTAAAGAGGAATTCAAAGAATTAGACAACATCAGTTATTTTAATTCGTCCGAATAATTCTCGTGCTTCTCCGTAATATTAGTGGGATCATAAAATGTCCATTTTACCCTTCGAGTGGGTAAATTACCATTTTAACCTTAATTAGTAAAAGTTTACTAATATATCTTGTTAAGCCATGATTTCGAATCCAACCATAATTATATTGTAGATTGAAGCGGATAAAGTATTGAAATCATGAAATAAATGGTAGAAATACTACTTTACACATAGAAGTGAAAATGACAATATTGCCCTTATGTATCATAAGTGGATAAATTTAACACGTTGAGCCGCGATTTCGAACCTGATCGACTAGGGTCAGCAACTATAACACGTAAGTAATACCATCATACTCTAAGAGGATAAAATTACCGGAATACCCTTGATAGGTAAATTTACCATTTTGCCCTTGTTAGGGTGATGCGAGTAATTGGCTTTCAAGACGACACCTTTGGGATTGAAAAGATACCGTAGTGATCCTTTTGGGAAAAGATTACCATGTTACCCTTGATTGATATAATTACCATTGTGCCCCTAAGTCTTCTAGTTACGAAATTACACCCTAAAGAGTGGAAATGAGAGAATTCCACTTTGGCGCTCATATCAATAAATTCATATGTACGTTGTGAAACCTATAATAAGTGCAATGACCATTTTACCCTCGAAGGAGTAAAATTACAACGTTGCCCTTAGAATAAGGATTTGGCTTATCAAATCATGTTGATAAAACATGTAAGGTTAGAGGATCACCGTAACAGCCTAGTATGTCAAAAATACTATTTTACCCTTGATATGGTAAAATTACAATTTTACCCTTGAAGGTCATAATTGATTGAATAAGCTCTAGAAAGTGTATTTAGACTCTGAAACTCGTATTAAATCCTGTAAGACATAATTAGACGCGTTAAACTCCTCGATATTAGACCGTGGGTCTGGGTTATGTGTTTCTTCTGATTTTATTCCATCTTATTTGACTGATTTGGTTTATTACCCTGGTTTTGATTGATTGCGTTGGTTTTACTCTGGTATATGAATTTGATTTATGATTTTGATTTTAATGGTTTTCTTGTGTTTGGTGCACATCTCAATCAGACGGCCGAGGCGCTGATCGAGACACCAGTTAGGCTCACCGTGGATTCACTTTTGGGTTATACAAGTCCCCTGAACTGTGAGTAGGCTGTCTTCAACGGAGAACCCGTTGAGGAAAATGTTTTATTACTGCTTTTATTGAAATACTTTATAAAATGTTTTGGGTACATGATTAACCTGTTTTGTTTTAAAGAACCTGTGCAAGCATATGGGCACTTATGGACGTAGCTTCAAGAGTACGTATGACTTATTGGTGGAGCGTCTCGGACGTGACCCAGCGCTGGTGTATTTGTTTTAACGGACCATGGCTTTTGTTTTGGATCCACATGGTTCGTAGCTCCAGGCCCAACATGCCATATTAACTTTTTTACTGGTTCGGCGTGTGCATGGGAGAGCTAAATTAGGTGTGTTGCGGCCACCACGCAGTATCATATCCAAGCTAACGTCAGGGGAACAGGCTTGATTGGAAAAATAAGAAAAATTGGTATTTTTAACTAATTATTTGATGATGACGAAAATGCCTCTGACGGTTCTGGAGGTTGACTCTGGCGAAGGTCACTCTGGATAGGTTTTATTGGCAGCCGATTTGTTTTATGAAAATGATAAATGATTTTATGTACTTGATTTATTGTTAACCATGTTCTTATTTGTTTTGGTTGTGAGTGCACCCCACCCTCTTCAGGTCCTCTTTTGAGGGTGGCTCGCTCACGGGGTACATTCGTGTACGCACCCCCTCAAATTCTTGTTGTGTTTTTAGGGTAGTTAGGACTCTGCGTTTCCTTGGACGATCAAGTCGGTGGCGTAGCCTGTTATAGCTGCTCTTTAGAGGTACTTCTCACTATGATACGAGTCCCACTGGCAGTTGTCTTGTTTCCTATTATCTTACACTCCTCGTATTCATTTTACTTTGAGTTTGTTGATTTCTCTTTTGGTAATCGATTTTGATTTTAAATGCTGGAGCGTTTTACTACTATTCTCGGTTTTGACCATTTCGATTTTACTCTGATTTGGAAACTTCTGTATTTCAAATTTATACTCTATTTGTGTTTTGTCTTTTTGATTTGGTATTGACACTTCGTGGAGCCTTGGAGCGCGTGACCGGCTGGCACGTGTTTCGAGGTAACACGGCGGTTGTCCGTGCTCGACTTCCAGGTCGGGGCGTGATAGAGAGTATGCATCGACTATAGAAAGCTTAACACTGCCAAAAGGAAAGATCACTTTCCATTGCCATTCATTGATCAGATGTTGGAGAGATTAGCTTGCCGAGCCTATTATTGTTTTCTAGATAGGTATTCAGGATACTTCCAAATTCCATTCGCACCAGAAGATCAAGAGAAGACCACCTTTACATGCCCTTTTGGTACATATGCCTACACAAGAATGCCTTTTGGTATATGCAATGCACCTGCGACATTTCAAAGGTGTATGATGAGCATCTTTCAAGACTATATGGGAGACAAGATGGAAGTATTTCTAGACGATTTCATAGTCTATGGAGATAGCTTTCATCAATGCCTTCATAACTTGGAACTCATCTTGAAAAGATGTATGGAAACCAAACTGGTATCGAATGCCGAGAAGTGTCATTCATGGTAGAACAGGGGTTTGTTCTAGGACATGTGGTATCAAAGGAGGGAATGCAAGTTGACAAAGCCAAGGTTGATGTCGTTCAGAACCTGCCATATCCAACATGTGTCAGAGATATTTGCTCATTTTTGGGATATGCTGGTTTCTACAGAAGATTCATCAAAGATTTCTCAAAAATTTCAGCACCAATGTGTAGATTACTTCAGAAAGATGTTGAGTTCAAATTTGGAGAAAATTGCAAGCAAGCATTCGACAATGTAAAGCCTAAATTCATGTTAGCATAACTTATAATTTCATTAGGAATTTAAATTGGTGTGATTGAGTATCAAAATAATTGAAAAGAACTCAAGAAATTTAATTGGGATACAAATTGATTTAAAGGATTTACAAGTTATTACAAAATGGATGACTGAAAAGAAAAAAAATGATGGCTAAATCAATTTAAAGGAAGAGTTTTGGGATTTGATTAGATAGGATGAGGATGTAGTGGGGATCAATTGGCAATTTAGCCAAATTTGGAAAATATTAAAACACCCCACTTCCTCTTTTGTTTGACGTTGGGAGTCTTCTTCTACCTTCTCTCCCTCTACCCGTATATACCCACACACTCTCTCTCAAAATTTTGGCCATGAAATTGACCATAAACTCACCATGCAATCAAGTTTAGATCATCTCCTCACCTTGCTTGTCCTATTTTCACCTTTTGATTGGGATTTTGGAGGTCTTAACAAAGCATCCAAGTGAGGTTAATGGTGGAGTAAGTATTTATGTGATTTTGGTTAATCAAGTCTAAGTTTTTGAAATTTAGCTTCAAGCTTGATTTGTAATTTGGATTTATTGTTTTGGAGGCCTTATATTGATGAAGCTTTGGAAGCTTGATGGAGTTATTTGAAGCAAATGGATTTTTTTTGGGTAAGTTCAAGTTCATGACTTAATTCATTTAAATTTGTGTTAAATGGATGAATATTGATGATTTGGAGATGATTGCATGTGTATATTGTTTGGGTTTGTGATTAGATATATTGGGTAATAATTTGAAATGAAAATTTGGTGAGAAAAGGGGTTGAGAAGTGGCTGATATTGGCCAAAACAGGGCTGGTCGGAAATCTGGAAGTCCGACCAGCCAAACAGAAAAAAAAAGGAAAGAAAAAAAAAGAAAAAAAAGAAAGAGAAATAGGCCGTTTGGGAACCAAGCCCAAGCAGCCAAAAAAAAAAAAGAGAGACAAAAAGACCAAGCCCAAGCCCATTTTGGAATAAAGAAAAGGAAAAGAGAAGGAAAAAGAATTAAAAAGAAAAAAAAGGGGGAAAAAGAAAATAAAAGAAATAAAAGAAAAATTTTAGAATAAAGAATTGGACTTAATAAATTGGTAAGTGAAGTTACAATTTTACCCTTGGATGGGTAAAATTACTAAATCACCCTTTATATGTTAAATTACGAAATTTACCTTTTGAAGAGGAATTCAAAGAATTCAACCGCATCGATTGTGATAATTTGTCCGAATAATTCTCGTGTCATTCCGTAATATTCGTAGGATCATAAAATATCCGTTTTACCCTTGGAGTGGGTAAATTATCATTATGCCCCGTAGTCATCAAATTTACGAAATTACCCTTAAGGGTGGAATTGTGAGAATTTGACTATGTTGTTCGCATTAATGAATTCATATGTACGTTATGAAACCAATAATAGTGCAAATGACCGTTTTACCCTCGAGCGAGGATAATTACAACTTTGCCCCCAGAAAAGGATTCTGCTTATCTAAACACTCTAATTGAGTATGTAAGGTTATAGGATTACCTTATCAGCTTTAAGATGTCAAAATTATTGTTTTACCCTTGGTCAGCTAAAAATTACCATTTTACCCCTAGTTGACTAAATTACAGTTTTGCCTTTAAATGCCGGAAATTATTAATTGAACTCTAGATTGTGTATTATGAATTCGAAACTCATCTTACAACCTTGAAATGCTTATATAAACATGCTTAGGTCGTTTAAGTGAGATCATGGGGTTGGGTTATGTGTTTCTTGTGATTTTATTCTATTTTATCTAACTGTTTTGGTACTTTGGTTTACTACCCTGGTTCTGGTTGAATGTCTTTGTTTTACTGTAGTTTATAAACTTGATTACGATACTGGTTTTAATGATTTTCTTGTGTTGCACGTGCTTCTCAATCAGACGGCTGAGAAGCTGATCGAGACATCGGCTAGGCTCACAGTGGACTGACTTTGGGGGTGTACGAGTCCCCTGAACTGTGAGTGGGCTTTCCTCAACGGGTTCTCCGTTGAGGAACTGTTTTATTACTGTTTTATTAATATGTTTTATAAATGGTTTAAATAAATTGTTTTGGGTGCATGAAGGACTCTTGGTTTTGATTACAACTCGGTTAGAAAGCATACGGGGACTCGTGGACTGGACGCATTCCAGGGAGTACGTATGGCTTGATTTGGTGGTATACTAGCTAGTAGTTGGACTCATTTGATGGACCATGGTTTGATTTGGATCCACATGGTTCGTCGCTCCAGACCCGACACGCCATATATATGTACCGGTTCGGCGTGTGCATGGGGGAGCTAAACTGGGTGTGCTGCGGCCACCACGCAGTACCGGACCCAGGCCAACGTCAGGGTAACGGGCATTCTTGGGAAAATAAGATAATTATATTTTTTACTGATATTATTTGATGATGACAAAAATGCCCCTGATGGTTCCGGAGGTTGACTCGGGCCAAAGTCACTCTGGATAGCTTTTGTTGGCAGCCCAGGTTTTATAAATGACAAATGATTTTGTATACTAGTTTTGATTGATGACATTGTTTTTATAATTGTTGGTTTTCCTAATTGTTTTGGTTATGAGTGCACCCCACCCTCTCGGGTCTCCTTTTGAGGGTGGCTCACTCACTGAGTACATTCGTGTACTCACCCCTCAAATTCTTGTTGACTTTTCAGGGTAGCCAGGATTAGCGTTTCCCCTTGACAATCGAGTCGGTGGCATAGGTTGTGATCCCTCCAGTTAGAGGTACTTCTCACTCATGATGGGTCTCACTGGCAGTTGTGTTTGGTTTTTGTTATCTCTTGTTCCTCGTTTTTGTTTTACTTCCGTTTCTGGTTTTCTCCATTGATTTGTGATTACGGTTTTTAAATGTTGCAGCGTTTTTACTACCGTATTTATTTTTAATGTTTCCGCTTTTACTATGATTTGCAAACTTCAGTATTTCAGATTTATTACTCAGTTCATGTTTTCGGTATTTTTTTTTATCTGGTATTGACGCTTCGTGGAACCTCGGTGCGCGTGACCGGCCGACACGTGTTTCGAGGTAACATGGCGGTTGTCCGTGCTCGACTTCCGGGTCGGGGCGTGACAATTTTATTGGTATCAGAGCTTATGGTTTTTATCCTTGTTTAATAAGTCCAGTGGGCCTGTAGTGAGGTTAGGATAAGTTCCGGACACATAGGTGTCCATCTGCTGTTTTGAAATCAAAGTGTTTGGTTTGCCTTGTTTTTTAATACTAACATCGTGTCTTTTCAAAAGATTTTGCTTTTAACCAAATTCCGTGTCTCTTCCGTTTATGTTGCCTAAAATTCTAAACTCGATACTCTTTTAGAGATTCATGCCACCAAAATGTGATCATAGTCGGCAAGGGCGTCCTCCTAACGACTCGACCTCGTTAAGAGGTCGGATGGAGGAATCTGAATTCTTGACCATTTGTCCTCTGCGCAATTGCTTATAGGAAAATACTTGCAACATTCCGTTTTCACCTATATCATTTTCACGTATGTTGTATCCACTCTTATCAGACCCGATAATGACTTTTCTTTCAATGTCATTTTCCGCAAATGTCTTCTTATTGCGTTGGAGTTTTAATTTCGTATATCTCTTACGACACGACCAATGCTGCAAGAAAATTACAAGTGCTCTAGAGCTTGGCGATTTGATTCAGAAGGTCCATGTGAAATAATGAGCTAACGTTGGAGAAAATAATTACTATGTTTTGATTGTAGAATGATTTTCAAAAGTATTCACAGTGGAGTTGCTGAGTTTGAACTGGTACTACTTCCCGATTGTTGTTTCGAATCAAAGTTTGCAAAGCAAAGTGGCACATGGAGGATAATACTAAGCTAGAGTTTTAAGAAGAACTGTCTGGGCAATATCTTATCAGATTTAATACCTTTACATGAGGTGCATCTATGTTGGTAGCAAATGACTGGAGGCGAAAGTTCGTCATTGTGAATTGATTATTGACACTTAAGCTGGTAGGATGATAAGCAAAACTATTAATTGTTGAGGAGTAACCAAATGCCTGTTTTACTGAAGTGTGTGTATTTCGAGAATGTACTTTGAAATGAGTAATGGTGGGGAACTATAATGAAGATTTAGAGGTTGTTTGTAGTTATAGTATCTATCATACTAGTATTGTTCAGTTTTGATTTATGAGAACAGAAGATTGTAAAGATTAAGGGTGTACAGAAAATTTTAAAGGATGACACATATTGGAGTTGTGCCAACATTTAGAGAATATTCGAAGTCTACAATTTGATCGAACCTTGGCTAGGAAAACAAATGATTTTAGAAGTTAGTTGAATTGAACTGACGCAAAGTCTAATAGATATATAAATTGTTGTTTTGTTAACACATTGGGATACTATGGAGTGGTTGTCGAATGAAATTAATACATAACTGTTTATTCGAGCTCCCAAAGAGCTCATATATTGGTAATTGTTGGAAAATTGTACCCACGACCATAAAAGTCTGTGTGTATCTTATTGTGGCGTATGACAATACTGTATGGAAGAAGGACTGATATCAATCAATTAGTGATTGCTCTTCATACTCGTCGGTTGAAGGAGCATGAGAAAACACATGCCCCTTATCTGTATCAAGTCACACCCGTCCTTGCTAATAAGATCAAAAAGTAATACTGATTTGAGGAAAATTTATGGATGTATAACAATTATAAGGGTCACAAGTATCTGAATTGAAAGTTACGAGTATGATTAAAGTTGTGGTTAAGTCGAAGTTTGTTTGGTACTACCATGAAAGAAAGATTTTCGTGTGGTAGAGGCATTACATCAAAATTCATTCAGCTATGGCTATGATAATTTCCTTGTAGTGCGCTAAATCACTCTCAGGACCCACTTAAAATGCTCAAAAAATTATACAAGTCAACGCCAAAAAGATTGAAGGTTTTTTGACGTTTCCAATATCGTTTTCCTATATTTTCCAAATTAATTTCTAATTAAATCGAAAAAAGATTCAGATGCTCGTAAAAACAAATCCTTAAATCTGATGTGGCTGAGATTTGATTAGATGAGTATAGATAATTCAAGTGGTCTCGGAGCAAAAATTCATGCAAAATTGAGCCGGGTCCCCGTAATTCGTTTTTAGTCAAAAACCATGATGGTTTGTTAATGCACGATTTCGGCTAAAATTTCGCAAAAATTGATACGAAATATTTCTCCTCAATTTTTGGCTAAAATACTCATAAAAATATATAATTCAACGCCAAAAATATTGGAGGGCTTTTTACGCTTTTAATATCGTATTTCTTATTTTTTCTAAATTAATTTCTAATTAAATTGAAACAAGATTTAGATACTCGTAAAAACAAATTCTTAAATCCAATGTGGTTGAGGTTTGATTAGATGAATATGGATATCTCAAGGAGTCTTGGCGGCAAAAATCATGTAAAACTGATCTGGGGCCTCAGAACGCTTTTTTAGCTAAAAACTGTGATGATTATTACACGATTTAGGCTAAAACTTTGTAAAAATTGACCCGGTAGATATTTGCTCAATTTTTGCCTAAATATTCAAAAGAGTATATAATTCATCGCAAAAAAGATTGAAGGGTTTTTGCCGTTTCTAATATTGTTTTCTTTTCCAAATTAATTTCTAATTAAATTGAAACAAGATTCAGATGCTCATAAAAACAAATCCTTAAATCTGATGTGGCTGAGATTTGATTAGATGAATATAGATATTTCAAGTGGTCTTGGAGCAAAAAATCTTGCAAAATTGAGCAGGGTCCCCTTATTTCGTTTTTAGCCAAAAAACCGTGATGGTTTGATTTCGGCTAAAATTTTGCAAAACTTTGATACGAATAATTTCTCCTCAATTTTTGGCTAAAATACTCATAAAAATATATAATTCAACGCCAAAAATATTGGAGGGCTTTTTACGCTTTTAATATCGTATTTCTTATTTTTTTCTAAATTAATTTCTAATTAAATTGAAACAAGATTTAGATACTCGTAAAAACAAATTCTTAAATCCAATGTTGCTAAGATTTGGTTAGATGATGTAAGGTATTAAACCGATATTTTTACTTTTTTCGAAAGAATATTGAAACACTGCTTTGGAAAACACTTTTATGCTTTATGCTATTTAATCCTTCACAATTATAGGCTGGACGATTTAACGCTCTAGTTTTTATTTTTATATTTTTTGTTCTATTTGTCCAATCAAGGTGATTCAACTGTCTATTAAGAGGTAATTTCATGATCTACAACTTTCATGAGAACTTAGAAGCCAATTTTAATGTTTCAATTCTAAAAAATGTTTCCGAAATTTTTTTGTTTCGATTGCCGGTCTATTTAATATCGTATAATTTTTTGTCCGCTTGTCCAATTGAAGTTGTTCAAGTGTCGGTTAAAAGGTTATTGTATGATCTATGACTTTTATGAAGAACCCGAAAGCTGAATTTGATTAGCGAGTTTCAAGAAAGGCTCTCTAGAGAATTTTTATGTTTTATCTCCATCAACAAACATTTTCTTATTTGGATTATTTATCAAATAACCCTCATATTTTTTTCCAATCCCACTAACAAACATTTTTTGAATCATTTATCAAATGACCCTCATACGTACATTTTTACTTTTATACTATTTAAACCTTTAGAAATTCTAATTTTCTTAATTTCATTTTGATTCTTAATGAATTTGTTAATCTCGATTATTATTTTATTAATCATGTATTTTTTATTACGATTTTTGATTATTTTTGTTAATTATGATTTTTGATTATTTTATTAATCATGTGTTCTAATTATGAATTATTGAAATTAATTATGAATTATTAGAATTAATAATTGATGAAGTGTTATGAAGAATGGACTCAGAATTATACGGTGGAGTTAATATTTGCCTTAAATGTAACTCTAACCTTCACACCAAAATATGAATGTTAAAAACATTCATAAAATATCCATTGCTTCATTTACTTACGAAGAATGAAACATATGTAATAAATAGTTTTAAGTTTGGAATGCTATATAAACAAAGCTTCCACGATCAATTTGAATACAGATTTATAGAGAATAAAACAAGTCTCTCAATACATTCTTCCTCCTAATTCTTTCTTACACTTATCTCTTTCTTGTTTAATTCTACATTTATTTACCGCTTCCATAACATGAAGGTTTTATCTTTTAGCTTCCTGGTTCTTTCTCAATTAGGTTTTTTTGTCTATTGTAATTGGGCTTTTTGGGTTTTTTTTTTATCTATTGTAATTGGCCTTTTTGTTTTAGTCAGCCCATTTTTTTTTCTAAAACAACTATAATTTGTGAACCTATTTTCTCAAAAAAAAAAATTGTGAACCTAAAAGTACATTAACAAGGATAGAAATGGGTTTCAATGTTTTTTTTCTTTTATCTTAATTTTGGGGTATTTTTCCTCTCACCTAGGGTTTAGTTTCTATGCTGAGGGTTTCCTTTCAATATCTTTCCTAGGGTTTGAGACATTTTGTGTTATATAATTTTTTTTTTGGGCTGATTTGTGAATTGGCTTAAGCTAATGACTAATCCACTAAAAATGACAGGTATTTTAATGTTTGGCCATAGAAAGAACATGTGTTTTGTTTTTGACAAAAGAAAAGGACATGTGTTAATTGGGTGTGTAATTTTCTTCTCCCCACTCTCTTACCCTTTTGCATGTCAACTCTCTTCCTTCTTTGTTCTTTCTTTTGGCTCTACTCTCTTCTTCTTCGTTCAGGTGGGTGTTCGCTCAATTCCAGTCACCTTTTCTTCATTTTCTCGATTCTTTTATCCTGATTTTGAATTGCTCCTTCCAATTTGTTTGAGTTGATATTTTCTTGGTAAGTTTCATTTCGATTACTTTGTTTCATCTATCCTCTTTCTCATTTCTGCAACTTTTCTTTTGTAAACTTCTTCCTTGGGTTCGGTATTTTTCAAATTTGAATGGTTTAACTTTTGCTAGGATTACCCCGACAGAGAAAAAGGGTAGACAACGAGATTGGAAGCTGGGTTCGGTTAAGAGTGGAGTTTGTGGGTTTAGTTGTGAGTTGTTTCTTCTTGATTTCTTTTTAGTTGGATGAGAATGTAGAATGAATATGAGAAGAAGCGAATTTTGAAATTTCTTAAAAAATGGGAAAATCTGTCTAAATGAAACAAGCTAATGTGATTCTTTCTAATTATTGCTCTTCATTCCTGAATTCTGGACTGCCTTCTAAATAGGATGCTTTTCAATGTCTTAGTTGAATGCCCTTCGTTTTGTATTTGTTGATTGATTAATGAATTAGTAGTATTACCAGTATTCCCCATCGTTTTCTTTTGCCTTCTCTGTTTGCATGTGTGTCCAAGAAAATATGTTTTAATTATGGGTGTTAGTGGCACTGGAAAATCATGAGCCTGTTTATTTCATCCCTTGAATTCTCAGTCTGAGGGCTCATTACAATAATTTATGGACATTGAAGAGATTGAAACTGGAAGCTTCTAAATTTCAGGTTGGTTTTCTGTTTTTCTGTCTGATATGTTGCTGACCTGATACCTCTGAAATTTGTACTCCAAAATCTCTTGAAGACAATTGGCAGGTATTGTATGAGAACTATGAGAGCATTTTTAAAGACTACATCATTATCAGATAAGTGAAATTTCATATGACTTCTAATAACATGTCAATATGTTGGAATGCATATTTTTGCATAGTGAAGTATAAAAATATTAACATGCTAGAAATTTTATTTTGAAACATTTTTAGGACTTTTAACAACATGTTAATGTGCTGTAATGCTTATTTTTGCATAGTGAAGTGTAAAAAAACATTAACCTGCTGGAATTTTTTATTTTGAACATTTTTTAGGCTCATATCAATTTAAACTTGCAGTTTCACATTTTCTATATTTCGGAGATTGCAGATGCCTAGATATGCTACTCAAGGGAAGATATTACATGGAAACTCACCTTTGGATATCATTTCAGCAACTAAACTTTCTAAACAAGTATTCCCCTTGGTTAGAGCTCTCTTTTTATTGTATGATTAGATACTGGAGCTTTTAACAGTCAACTCTCTAGGTGGTCAATTCTTGATGAGGTTTACCATTTTCAAGTTTATTATCTAATTGAACAGAATTAAATTTCTTGTTGAGGTTTACCATTTCCTTTTTTCACTAATAAGAATGAAGCTCTTCTTATTATGTTGTTGTTGAACTTGCAAGTGTTTTCTTTGAGAATTTTAAACTGTTTTCTCTTTGCATCGGTGTAAAATAATAACCTACATAAATGTAATTCCACCTAATGTGATTCTTGGAAAAGGAATAAGGGATAATATTGGAGATATGGTGAAGCTTAGAGGGGCAGATAAGATGCTAAAGAACAAGGTTTGTGGATATTGTGATTCTTATGAACTGAGATTAAATGTACAATTTATTGTGATCTTTGGCGTTTTAACATTCTTTGCTGCCTTTTTCATTTATTTCTTGCTTCCTCTTCTTTCTTTTTTTATTTCCCCGATTTCCCTTCTTCTTTGTTTGGGATGTTTCAAGCCTTCTACTGCAGAATTGAAGAATTCCACGGGGAACTTCGAAAAGAAACCTAATTCGACTTACTTTTGGTTTGTTTCAGGTGAGTGATTTTATTTTCCTTTTAGTTTAGACTCTGTTGTTCTTTTAATTGGTTTCTATTTGCTATGAGTGTGGTTTGTTCAAGTTATCTTTTAGTTTAAAGTTATATTTATGTTAGCTTCTACAATATCTTTAATGGTTTATATTCATTTTATTTCAATTACTGTTTTGTTTTCCTTTTTTTTTTTTGTCTGAGTTTATAGTTCTACTCTTCATCATTTGAAATGTGGAGGATTTTTTGATGGTATTTCAATTTCAATGATACGTTGCTATTGGCTTGGTGATGAGTTTCTCACTGTTGTTAGCACCCAGCAGACCAATTGCAATGCTTTAAAGAGGATGATACTAATAAGAGATGTCGAAGATGTTGTAAACTGGAAACTTACATAAAGAATGTATTTAGTCCTTTACTGAGGTGTGACATGAATTGACAAATGAGTGGCGTCATGGACTCATGGTGTGCTATAGTTTAGTATTCCATCTCATTGTTTTTCTTTGCAGCATGAATGTCTTTGTTCATATATTTTCTGGCACTTGATTTCTTCATCCAGATGGCCAAATTCAGTTTATGTCTTGAGCATTTTTAATGGGAAACCCATAGTATTATGAATTGCAATAGTATACAGAAACGTATTTTGAAACAAATATATCCAAGACAACTTATACAAGTTTTATCTATGTATATAACTTTAATATTTTATAGTGGTTGCACCATATATTTCAACTTGCAGTTTAAGACAAATGCCAAGTCTCTTCTTTTAGTTAGGAATTGGATTTCTGATGAAGGGACAACATGTCTTTGTCCTCCCAAATGTTGTCATAGTATTGGTATGAACAAGATCTTTGTCCTTCATGTAAGTTTTGATTTTGTTAATAAAGTTATCTAATAGAGTTATTGATAGAGTTTTCTGATGCATTAACATACAGGGAATTTGGACTATGTTTCCATATGTTGTCGTTTGATTTTACTAATTATTAGATTGCTGGTTTTGGCTCAGTTCTGGTTCTGCTGCATTGGCAACCTGGACTAGTTTTGCGAGGAATCATACAACTTATCTTGGTTATAATTAAGGTTTAAACTTTCTATTCTTATGCTAATTTTCTTCCTTGATTCTCCCCTCTACATTTCAGCATAATTTTTATCTGCTGGATCTTAACAGTTGTTTTTCTGTTAACATTCTAAGATTCATCTGTTTTCCAGGCCTTTCATTTCCTTATAACCATGGAAGTTTTAAGAATTACATGCTGCAATGTCTGCAGTTTTGCTGCAAATTCATGTTCAACTTTTGAAGATTATGTGCAAGAACCCCAGCACAACAGTTTAAGCTCAATATGAACCTGCTTGAACTCAACAGATTCAGACAGAATTTTGATTGGAACCGGCTCCATTATACATAATTTCATTGGCCATGTACTAAACTTGATTTGTATACTATTTACATTGCAGACAAGTTATTTAAACATGGCATAGTTTTATTATATACAATTACTTACATTTGATTGTATTTCTATGTTGTAGTTGAACCAAAAAATAGCTGAAATATATTCAAAGCTGGGGGTGAAAGAACAACACGATGAATCATTGAGTTTGGGATGATATGTGATCTATTCACGGGAACACCTAACTGCACCTATGCACAAACTATTTACATTGCAGACATGTTAATTAAACATGGCATAGTTTTATTATAGAAAATTACTTACATTTGATTGTATTTCTATGTTGCAGTTGAACCAAAAAATAGCTGAAATATATTCAAAGCTGGGGGTGAAAGAACTACATGATGAATCATTGAGTTTGGGATGATATGTGATCTATTCACGGGAGCACCTAACTGCACCTATGCACAAACTTTTATTTCTGTATTTATTTTGATATTCATAGCTCAACCACATGGATTCTTGGTTGTTTAATACGTGATGGATGTTTGTGTTTTCAGGTGATAAATTATTGTGAATATGGGCAAATGTGTTCTACAAGTTTGTTTCCCTCTTCTTAGTTCTTTCTCAAATTTTCTTTCTTGCTTAATTGTTTTGTTGCTTTTACAGCTTCAAAAGCATGTTAGAAGGTCTTTTGGCTTTTGATTTCTTATAATTGATTTTGTATTAGGTCCTTTTGGCTTTTAATATGTTTTTTTTGCTGATTTGAGTTTATACTAATCATTGCAAGTTTTTTGTTGCTACTGGAATTTCATTCCTTTATCATCATATGAGGTTGACCATTATCAAGTTAATTATCTAATTGAACAGAATTAAATTGGGTTTAGAAACATTCTTTGCTCCCTCTTTCAAATCATTTTTCCTTACTTCAGGTTTTCTTTCTTTCACTAATAAAAATTAAGTTGTTCTTATTCTGTTGTTGTTGCACTTGCAAGTGTTTTGGCTACATTACATATCCTAAAAACTGTGGTTGTGCTTTAGAGTAGATCATAAGTTAATTAGTTTATTGATAATATAGCATTTGTTTTGGAAAGCTTGAAAGAGGTAAAGAGGCATTGCCTGATGAATATGTCGGAATGCAAGTAAGATTTTGCTTTCATTAAAGATGAAATTTATATATGGTGCACAGGAATGTTTTGTTAACTTCAGTAAAAATATCAAGAGAAAATTCTTTAATTTCATTATGCAGTGGGGCTTTAATACTAGCCAATAGCATTAACCAATGAATTGGTTAAATCCTTAAAGCTTTGAGCAACATCTTTAAATAATAGTTTTAAACATTTATGTAGTAAAAGTATAAGTATTTAAAAGGTTAAAGGCTTTTCTGGCTTAGAATTTTATCTGTCTATGTAATTCATATTGAGTGTGACTGTGATGTTTGTGTTGGGTGAATGTATGTTGTTTAGCTGTAGTTGATAGGAAAAGTTGTGCAAACATATTCTATTTTCTACCAATTTTGCAAAATTGCGGGTGCTTAATAAGATGATAATATCATTTGTTCTTTGTGCAGGTGCAAATGGAAAATTTTCCTTTGGGGGTACTACAACATAGCAATATACAAGACTTGATAAAGCAGTGAGGTAACTTTTTAAAGTTAATTAACATGTTTGGAAACTGTTAAAATTGTCAACTTTGTGTTATTGGCAATCTTTGTCCTGAAACAGTGGATGAAGCTTTTGCTATGGGGCCTTCGATCAAGGTATAAATTTTCTAGCAACTGTTTCATATAACTTTACCTCTCTTCCATCCATTCTTTATTTTCGTAGCAGCTTAACATGTTTGTATCAATTAAGATTACCAAATACCTATCATAATTCAAAGTTCAAACACTTCAATATACATCATTTTGGCAGAAACTGTAACCACTACTTTCTTTAGCTAAATTGTGAAGCAGAAATAAGGGTTAAAACTGTCTCAAATTCAAGGTTTATATCCAGCAGCAGTGGGGATGTAATATTGCTACATTTTGCAAGGAGCTCTCAGTTTCATCTTTTCTTAAAGGCATTTGAAAGACTCTAGGTTGCAGAAGGTGAGATCTCTATTAAGCTCACTTTGTTGTTAGCAATGGCTAATGAGTTGTTTATTTAGTAATACATAATGTAGTTTATGAAAACTATATTGTATGTTTATTATTTTAAAGCATAAGAAGCTTTTCACCTTATCTAATTTTATTTATTTTTTGTGATTTTAACTTTTCTTTCTAGGGTTGTAGCTGCGATTTATCAGGCTTTGGTTTTGAAAGCATTGTAGCTACAAAAACTTTAACGAGTGAGAGAGAGGGCAGCTCTTGACTTGGACCGTGATGTGCACAAATGGTTGTAGGCCAAAATATTGGTGTTCCATGGATTATTTGTCAAACAACCTAATGCTCCTGAACCCATGGTATATACTCATTTATACTTACACCAAAAGGCAACAATGTTATGATGGATCTGTAGTTATATCAGTTGCTATGTGATTGTTTACCATGATGAATTGCATTGATCAAAACAGCAATTTCTTTCCTTTTACCTTTTTAAAGAGGTGGTCTCTTGAATTCTTATATTTATCAAGGCTAAATCATTGTTTTTTTTTCTTCAATACTTCAAACTAATTACCAAACTTCTATTTTATGTTTTTGGTTTAACAAATTTAGAGAAATAAATAATCAGATATGCTATATGGTTTGACACTTATTCCCCTTAAGTAAGCTATCGGGTTCGAACCTTGTAGGCCAACGAGACTTGAAAAACACTAACGTACGTGTAAATAAACCATAAAAAGAAAATAAAGATAAAGAAAAAAAATAAGACACATCCACTGAAAACTTTCCTGAGGAAAAGGGGGGGCCTCTGTTCCGCCGAATTCAGCAATCACATAGCACAAAGGAGTGCCTTCGTCTAGTAAGACTAGACTCTCCACAAAACTATCAACTACATGGTACCTTATCCATGACTCAATTGACGTAACCCTGTCCCAAACAAAATGTTGGCTCGTTATATCAAGTGAAGCAATATGTCCGGCTTCCGTTATTAGGAATACTTCTTCTTCCTTTCTAAAAAATAGCACTCTTGGCACCCTTCCCCCTCCCCCCACCAAAACCTTTGTCCATGACGACGCTACTCCATACTCCTTCATCACCCACAGATGGATTTTGGGACGATCATTTGTCATTATTGCAATTGAGGATTGCCCATATATTAGAATCTCCGAGTCAACCAGCCTCATATGATCATTGCTCAAATACCCCCGCAATGCCATCTCTCTAAA
Source organism: Corchorus olitorius (assembly GCA_001974825.2). NCBI lineage: Eukaryota > Viridiplantae > Streptophyta > Magnoliopsida > Malvales > Malvaceae > Corchorus > Corchorus olitorius. Next base: position 10,357 of record AWUE01019768.1, on the reverse strand, counting down.
AACTTCTCTACACACATCAAAAGCCAAAACTACGTTTCTAACTTGGTCGCCTTTCCTATCATAAGCAAGCAAATGGATAGCTCCATTGACAAAGCTATTCCCATAGTTTCTCCGAAAAGCAGGAAAACTAACACCATAGCTAGGAGCAATATCAGTGATCCTTTTCCAACTGTTCAAATTAAGCGAGTAAACTTCAGCTTCAACACAAACTTTGGCTTGTTCGTTGTCCAACTGAACAAATCTTAACAATTTATAATCACTGGTTTCTGAATCAAACCCAAAACCAACAAAGGCATCAAAGTGACCATGAGAAAAGAATGTAACAGTGGGTCTAGCAGTCTGTAAGGCTTTCCGGATACTGGGATTCCAAAGAATGAAATTATCATCGTAAGGCCCCATCCAATCGTCAACTAAACAAACTAACCCATCATAGGAACCGGCGACACGGAAACAATATATGATGGCGCTTTGAAACTCGTTGGCAGGGAAGTGAAGCTTCTTATATTCATCAACTTTTTCATTGTCGAAACGTAGAGAATAGTGCTCTACACACTCACGGACGGAGGAGCCTGGTTTTGTTTGAGTAGTGCATAGCCGAAAAAGGAGGAGGCGGTTGTTGAAAGAGATGGTTTTTTTCATGCTTAGGTGGGTCGAAATAAAGGTTGGGTTTTTGATAGTAGAGTTTCATGACTTGCAAACGCCTGTGCATTTTACCACATCTTGAATTGACAGCCTCACAAGGATTTCTTCAAACAATTCTTGAGGTAAATCAAAAGAAGATGACATTGTTTGTGATCGAGCCAAAAACAACCCTATTTTTATGCCTATTTTATTATGTTTTGGATCAATTTATGCTTAAATATATGCTATTTTGTTAATATTTGTGTTTTGAGTCTTTATAAGATGTGAAATTGATAATTTGATAATTTTCACTACTTTTGAAGCTATTTTGATGTCTTTTTACACAGATATGAGCAAAGTAATTTTAAGTATAGATTTGAAGATTCGAAGTTCGTGTTTGAAGACTTATTGAAGACAATTTGAAGATTTGAAGACCATTGAAGAATTATTTTCAAGAAGCAAGAATTGAAGAATGGAGCTTTATTTGCAAAGGATTGAAGACAAGCCATGAAGAAGCTTGGAAGCTAAGGAATTTTGGATATTTAATATGGGAAAATACTCAGCCCATATAATTATTAATTGGAATTAAAATCCCAATTAATGACTCCTAAATTCAAGGAAATATCCAAAATCCCGTAGATTCCCGATTCTACTCCTAACAGGATTAGGATTCAGGCGCAGTTTTGGTAGAAAAATCATAACTTTCTGCTCAGACCTCCGTTTGAAGCCCATGAGTACTCGTTGGAAAGCTAACTCCGAGATCTACAACTTTCCTTTGAAGTCCAAAACCCAGTTCTGCCGTTTTCAAGTCCAAAAATGACGTCGAAGTCCCTGTACGAATTCAGCAAAATTTCAGGATCCTATTTTGACTTGGATTCTACTCTAGGAAGATTTTTAATCTAACTTAGACTCTAAGTTAGACTCAAAACCGACTTAGACCCCTTTCCAAGTTAGGATTGGATTTTCTAGGATTATTTCCACTATAAATAGCCACCTTAGGTCTAGGTTTTTGAGGTATGTAGATCTAGAGATTTTATTTTGAAGAATTGTTGAAGATTTGGAGGAGTTTTGCTCTAGGAGCCGCCGGCCCCTCTTCTTCCCATCCTTAGATAAGTTTTTCTTCTTTTCTTTGGATGCTCACTCAATTCATGAGTGAGTAATCCTTTTCTTTTCTTCAATGTAGAATTTAATTGATCTCTTGACTTATATCATGGTGAGATTTTGTGCTTTTATATGAAAATTAATTGGGTATTTCTTAATATCTCTGTATGAATTCTATGTTGCTTATTTTGATAGATTGAAGCTAGCACTTTCTTGATAAATTAAGTAACATTAGCTAAATTAAATCTGGAAGGATCTTCGGATTTAATTGTTTGGTAGCAATTGGAAGCGAAGGATCTTCCTTCCAAGGGATTTAAGAATCTTTGACCAATTTTTAATTGCCCATTGTGCTTGTAAATTACTAGATCTTAATGCTTTATTCTTGAGTAATTATCACACTGGATCAAGAGATAATTATTTAAAGAATAAAAGGGATAATTCACACTGGATCAAGAGCTTTATCTAATTAAGGTAATTTAGGATTAAATTCCAAGCAAGCTATCCATTGTTTTCATAATTTTTAGATATCAATGATCCATGTTATTGTTGTCAAGAAGGATATTAATTCTATGTTGGAGGTTTCTCTTGATTATTTTTTCAATTTGTTTTCTGCTTTCTAATTAATTGTTTTTATTAATTTTCTTGATTGTTTTCTTAGATAGTCTTAATTACTAGTTTGATTTGATTTAATTTTACTCTCAAAATCTTCTTTATTTTATTTGTGTTATTTTAAGAAAAAGAATAATAACCTTTCTCTCTGTGGGATCGACCCCTACTTGCCCTAATTATCTTTAGTTAGTAATTGTTGGGATTTTTATTTTTATGATTTGCTGACGACCGATCAGTTTGCTTTGTTTTTGCTTTTGCTTTTGGTTTTGAATTTTAGAGGAGAAAATAAATAGGTTGAAAGCTACATTTAGGCTAAAACTGTTGAGAAAACAGAGAAGGAAGGGAATAACTCAAAATAGTATAGCTCCCAACCAAACAAATTCAAAGCCTCAACCTAAGCTAGTTTGTCCGAGAAATAAGGAGAAGAATATCCAGAATGAGTCAATTGACCCATTTGTATAGTTAATTCCATTTTTATATTGCCATTTTCATGATCTATATTAAAATTGAAAAGACAAAATTATTATTACTATCATTTTAAGCTCATATTTGTATGTATTTATCCATCCTTTTTCCGCCAGGAAGTGACTTTTTTTAGGACAGCAACCCTTGTTCTTGTGTTGTGCAATATGTAATGTTCTGTAAGTGGCTATATGAAAATTGAAACTTCATTTTTTGAGTTATAGTAAAGCAATGTATATGTATTGGCCAACTTTGTAGTCCATTGAGCTTAACATCCATTATGATCACTTTTGCAGGTTCTTCTTACGCCTACTTATCTGGCCATAGTAATGGAGTATGCTGCCGGTAGAGATCTTTTAAGCGTATATGCAGTGTAGTACAAAATATCGGCCTTTACGCGACTTAACGGCCGTTACGTAATGGATTTTGAAGGCACCGTGACGATTTTTTCCTATACGTTACACCGTTATACAAGTTGCATGTGTCGTGGTCGCAACCGTTACGTAACGGCCGCAACGGAGGCCAAAAAACTGCGTAACGGCCCGTGACGCCCGCGACACCTCCGTGACACCTCTTAAACTTAATTATTTCCTTTCCATAATCCTTATTATAACAAAATATATTTAATTAGAACTCTTTTAATTAAACCTAGTTAGTTGGATGGCTTTTTCTTAATAAAATCTCCCTAATTTTGCCTTTAAAAAATAAAAGAACAACTATTTATAATCAAGATTAAAATCAATGAATACAATGTCAACATATAAAAATTTATTAGTTTTGTAACTAATTCGATTTTTTTAAGAAAAATTACGTCCGTGACACCCGCGACACATTACATAACATTCACGACACACGCAACCACAACACGACGACAGGACCCGCGACCGCGATTTAATACTATGACAGTGAGGGTTAGGTAATCTAAATGGGAAAACTAACTTTGATCTGAACTTGTATGCTTAATTCTGTTAATACACAGTTATTCATGTCCAAATCTTCCATAATATATGTTGTAGGCTAGATTTTTCTTTCAGCAACTGATATCTAGAGTCGACTATGTTGGAGAAAGCGTGGTGGAAAGAAACAAATTGTGTTGATCAAAGCTCAAATTACAAGCTCTCACACTCTCTTTTTCTACAACACAGACTCACACACTATACACTCTCACACACTTGCTAGCTTTCACGCACACACTTCACTAGCTTCTAAAATTGCTCTCTCTCGACTACTCTCTTTTTCCCTCACATTACAACTTCACTCGGCTCACTTGCTCATTACTCACTCTCTTAGCTCACTCCTACTATTTATACTAATTTAAGTCGGTGCATAAACTGACTTCCCAATTTTTCTAGATTTATCCTTTAGCTAGAATATTCCTAAAACTAGATACAAATATCCTACTTTAAGTCGGTTTACAATTTCTAATAACTTTGCTTTTGTTCTTCTACTAGCTTCTAGATATTTAGACTATTTTCCAACCGGCTTATCCAAGCCTTATTTAAACTTGAAATATCTAGAATTTTACAGATCACTCTAGATTAATAGTCATTGACTTCCAACACTCCCCTCAGTGACTATTTTCTCCACTTACTTGCCTTGTAGTCACCCAAGTTATCTTCGAAATTCTTCAGCTTAGGCACCAACTCACAGATCTTATTTTGCTTCAAGGCTGGAATTTCTCCTTTCATAGCTTTTCTTCAACTTCTCCTGACCTATATCCATCATGAGTCTTTATTGGTGACTGCTCACCTATAGGTTCTTCAATTTCCTTTCTCTTGGTAAAGTCTAGGGCTGCTCGTCCATCTTTTCTTGTAACTTCTCTTCAATTTCATTCGAGTCGGGTAGCAACACGACTTGTGGCGACCACCACGAAGTTGCCTCATCAAACACAACATTTCTTGATACGTAGCATCGGCCCGTTGTTGGATCGCAACATTTTCATCCTTTTCTTTGGTTATCATAACCCACAAATATGCAGCGAACTGCCTTCTTGTCGAATTTGTTATGTAAGTGGTCAGGCACAAATACATATCAAACACAGCCAAATACTCGGAAATGGCTTACTGTGGGTTTCATGTTCCACAATTTTTCGAACGGCGATATAAAGCCAAGCCTTGCTTGCGGAAGCCGATTAATCACGTGGGCTACAATCTTCATGCATTCAGCCCAAAATCGTGGTGGCACATTTTTCGCGTGCAACATGCTCGTGCATATCTTTGCCAAATGTCTATTCTTTCTTTCGGCGACTCCGTTTTGTTGCGGTGTTCTCGAACATTTCAATTGCCGGCGAATTCCACACTCTCGCAAATAATCTGAAAATTCTTTAGATGTATATTCTCCACCATTGTCCGTACGTAGACATTGTATCTTTCGGCCAAGTTCTTTCTCCACTTTCTCTTTAAATTCCTTAAACTTAGCAAACGCCTCTGATTTCTCTTTCATAAAATCAACCCAAACATACCTTGGGTAGTCATCAATGAATGTGATCATGTAGCGGTTTCCGCTAACAGAGAGTTGCTTCACTTTGCCAAAGACATCAGAATGAACAAGTTGGAGAGGCCTCTTGGCTCTGAACTTTGACTCCACGTACGATAATTGATGAGCTTTTGCATATTGGCAACCGGCACAGACTGTGTCTTCCTTCACATCTAGCTGCGGAAGGCCTTTAAGCGTCTACTTTTTCATCATCTCCTTCAACTTGCGATAACTAACATGGCGAAGCCGTGCGTGCCACAAATCAACTGTCTCATTCTTCCTTGTCTTGTCCACATACGCTGTCTGAGCGGACATAACGTATACAAACTCCATCCGCTTTCCTTCCATTATCGGTGGATTGGTCGGCTTTATGCTTGGATATACTTTAACGTCCTTTGGGCCAAAGACTACATAATTTCCAGAATCTGTTGGTAGTGTAACTGATAACAAATTTTTCTTCATACCTGAAACGTGAAACACGTTGTCAAGTTGAACTTGATGTTGGCCCGACTTTGGAGCAATTTTTGTCCGACCGATATGTGTGATTGGCAACCTGGAGTTGTTTGCCGTCACAACCACTCGTTTTCCGGCATATGTGGAAGCATTGCTTAATTTCTCTTTGTTACCGGTCATATGGTTTGAACAACCCGAATCAGCTATCCAATCGTCATTGTAGTTGATTTTGCTCACTGTTGACAGTGCTGCCTCTTCCCTTGGCTCAACGGTGCATGCTACTGCAATCTCGTCACGTTTATCTTTACATCGCGAAGTGGTAGCAACATTGCTTTGTGCTCGCTTGTACCGGCAGTCCCGAGCAAAGTGGCCGACCTTGCCGCAGTTGTAGCACTGATTATTTTGACGACGATATCTCTTTTCTTCATTGTCGTCTTTGTCTCGAGCAGGTTGAGCTCCCCCTCGTTGTGTACCTCTTCCACGTGGGCCATTTCGTCATCCTTGTCTGCTTCTCAAACTTTTTCCTTCATTAGCCACTCTCTTTTTGGCAAAGAGGGCCTTTTCATCATCTTCTATGGAGACTTTGGACATTTGCTTTCCCAAAGTTTCTTGATCAACAAGGATATTTTCCAACTCGATAAGAGTTGGTTCCTTGGCCGAACCGCGTGTTGCCGTAACAATTCCATGGCATTCCGATCTTAAACCATAGATGATGATCCTTTTCATCCGTGTCTCGGAGATTGCATTTTCTGGATCTAATTTGGAAATGTCATCACAAAGAAATTTAACTTTTGAAAAATATTCACTCACCGACATATTTTGTTGTTTAGTGGAGAGGAGCTCATTCGCCAATTGTTGTAGCTTGGCATCGTTCTTTCTCTCAAACAAAGTTGCAAGTGTGTCCCATGCTTCCTTTGGCGTCTTGGCATCCTTAATCCGATGAAGTAAGCCATCCTCGATGGTCACTGACAAGACGTACATGGCCTTGCCTGCTTTAATCTTCCATTGTCTCAGCGCTTCTGCTTCAGTTGGTGGTGTTGTGCTATGACCACCAACGACTTCCCACAGATCTTAACCAAGCAAGTAAAATTGCATACGTATGCTCCATGTGTTGTAGTTGCCACTATTTAATTTCTCGATGGTACTCACATTGCTGGAAATGTCTGCCATGATGAGTTGATAGTGCCTGACACTTCACTCGAACTTGGTCTTTGAACAACGTGCTTTCACAGTCCCAGACTGTAACAGGCAGAATCTCAACGTCTCCTCAAGCAACGGTCCTTGACCGCCTGGCTCTGATACCAAATTGTTGGAGAAACCGTGGTGGGAAGAAACAAATTTTATTGATCAAAGCTCAAATTACAAGCTCTCACACTCTCTTTTTCTACAACACAGACTCACACACTATACACTCTCACACACTTGCTAGCTTTCACGCACACACTTCAATAGCTTCTAAAATTGCTCTCTCTCAACTACTCTCTTTTTCCCTCACATTACAACTTCACTCAGCTCACTTGCTCGTTACTCACTCTCTTAGCTCACTCCTATTTATACTAATTTAAGTCGGTGTATAAACCGATTTCGTAATTTTCTAGATTTATCCTTTAGCTAGAATATTCCTAAAACTAGTTACAAATATCCTATTTTATTCAGTTTACAATTTCTAATAACTTTGCTTTTGTTCTTCTACTAGCTTCTAGATATTTAGACTATTTTCTAACCGGCTTATCCAAGCCTTATTTAAACTTGAAATATCTAGAATTTTATAGATAACTCTAGATTAATAGTCATTGACTTCCGACAGACTAATTACTTTTATTACATGGTATGAAATCTTCAAAGCTTCTAACTTCTGTAATAATTTTATTTCATTCTCAAAAAACCTTCAGCACTATTTCTGTTAATTATAGAAAAATATATTTTGTTTTGCAGTAAATATGTCATAGAGACCTTAAGCTTCATATGACACTCTCCTGCATGCCAGCAAATTTTCTCATTCTTTTATGTGGATTTGACACTCTCCAGTATTTTCCTCTTGTTTGCAGCCACAGAAGCACTGGAGAATATGGCATTTTCTCCAATGCCGTAAGCCTGGTAACTTACTTTTTTGGGTACATGAACTTCAGCTTGACAAAATCTGCAAAATGATTAAGGTTATTAATCATTTATCTCAAAATCTGCATTTTGAAATCTCACATATTGAGCAATGTGCATTTTCATTCCACTTCTCCATGCTTATTAAAAGATCAGTTGATGGCATTTTTACGTTATTGCTTGTAAGCATTTCATATATTGTGGAAAAAGTTGTATGACGTGGAGCAATCTTTTCTCTGTTATTAGAAGAAAGATATTGTCTGCAAATGAGAATCATACATATATAGTCCAAGGAATTTGCATCACCTGTTACTGGAAAAATATACTCTTGCACTTCAGGTAACTAATTACAAGTTTTTTTTCGGTTGGTGCTTTTTTTTTTTCTTTTTGTTGTTTGCTATCCATCTTTGATTTTCTTTATGAATCTATATTTTAGCATGCTGAGTATATTTTGGTGAGTTTATTCTTGGATAAGTCTCCTTAGTGAATTATAATATATGTTTGAGATTGATTTTGTTGTTCTAAATTTCAGATTCGTAGACAGACTAGTTAATATAGTACTTTGGAGGAAAAGAAACCGATGCTATGATATGGAGACTGCAGTGAGGGAGACAAATGAAAGATTACTTCTGAATTTTTTAAGAATTGATGCTTCTTGTTTAGCTAGTGAATTCTCTACTTGAAAAACTAATGCTTCTTGTTTTGCTTTATTTATCAATTTTACAGAATCAATGTTACTTAATATATGTTTAGGGTTTAGTAAGTCTATGCATAGACTTCGGAATTGGACGGTGAGGAACCGCCCATGAATTGGCTTAATAATGCATACAAAAGTCGGACCAACTTTGGGAATTCGAAAACCATTTTGTAAACTACACATTAAGAAATTTTGTGATTAATTCGAAAAGAGAAATTAATCTTATGATCAAACGGGTGCTGGATTGATAAGATAACAGGCCAATTATAAATGAAGACAATTTTTTTTTTTTTGCATAAATTATAAATGAAGACTTCTATCTATTGACTATTAATAACAGTATTTATTATACATTCCTTGTCATTCTCAGGATTGATTTTACCATTTTTTGGGTTGAACGAAAGCACCAAACTAAACTTTTATGAGAGGGAGGAGCATCTTCATCTCCAGAGCAGAAATCACATAGTACAAAGGAGTGCCTTTGTCTAGTAAGACTAGACTCTCCACAAAACTATCAACAACAGGGTAACCCTTTCCATGACAGATTAATTGACTTGACCTTGCCCCCAACATTCTCCAAATGTTGGCTCTTTATATCAAGTGAAGCAATCTCACCGTCTTTCGTTATCACGAATACTTGTTCTTCTTTATTCTTTCTATAAAACAAAACTCTCGGCACCCTTTCCCCTGTCTCCACCAACACCTTGGTCCATGACGATGCTACTCCATACTCCTTCATCACCCACAAATAGGTGGTTTCGCCTCTATCGGTGATACAAGCTTCTGCGTTAGACTATTTTACTACTTAATAATTAGTTAATTGTCTTTAAGTTATTTTGTGTCAGTTATTTCCTTTTGCACAACTCTTGTTAGTGGCATGATTCTAGGCAATCACTCTAGGTAGTTACCCTTGAACATATCTCTTTATATACCCACGTTGTAAACCAGTTGGTAACAAGAAGTAATATTTTCTCATCTAAAATTTATATTCTCTTCTTTCTTGGCTCTGTCCATCCATTTCTCCCTTTTTCTTTCTTCCTAAATTTCCTTCATTCCTAACATTGGTGCTTTCGTTGAGCTTACTCCCTCCATGGATGAGTTCCACAAATTTGATCAAATCATTGATCATTTCCACAAATTTGATCAAATCATTGATCAAATGCAGCTTACTCTTAAGGAATTTGTTGAAGTGTTCCTGGCGTCAATGGAAGACGATTCTGAAGCGACAGAGAGTGAAGAAATCTCCATCGATCAAGGCAAAGACGACATTGAAGTTGAACCCAAGTTGAAGAATGGCAAAGGCAACGTTGTATCTGGTGCTGAACAACCTGCAGAAAAACAGGTTCTTGAAGCACTATTCGAAAGCTTTCCCTATGGTTCAGAGTCCAAAAATTGCAAGGATTTTGTACTGGAAACTTTACCGCAAGTCACGATTGAACTTCCGTTGGAGGTTTTCATTGGATTTCGGCCAGGGGAATTGGTTTTGGCCAAAGAATTTGATACCAATAGTTGTGCTCTCCACGACTCCACATATCCTACCTTCAACCTTGAGGACAAGGTTGCTATAGAAGAGGGGAGTAATGATACAAGCTTCTACGTTAGACTATTTTACTACTTAATAATTAGTTAATTTTCTTTAACTTATTTTGTGTCAGTTATTTCCTTTTGCACAATTGTTGTTAGTGACGTGATTCTAGGCAATCACTCTAGGTAGTTACCCTTGAACATATCTCTTTATATACCCACATTGTAAACCAGTTGGTAACAAGAAGTAATATTTTCTCATCTAAAATTTCTATTCTCTTCCTTCTCTGCTCTGTCCATCTATTGCTCCCTTTTTCT